>JAPPVO010005386.1:0-13440 GCA_030407325.1 Camellia japonica | reverse complement strand
TAAATTATGATTGTGATTATATGCCTGATATGATTTTGAGTGGTAATTATATGACTATATGTGATTTTGGCCTTATATCTGTTCACTGTAGGAAGATCTATTCAACTTATTGTTATAAACTGAAAGTTGAAGGCCTTATGGCCACAGAACTGAAATTGACTACGCCATTGTGATTAGCGTAATTTTTAGAGCCTACGGTGGAATTTAATTGAAAACTAATTCGGAGCGAATTGATTAGTTTAAATTAAATCAATTGGGCACCATTAATTAGCTCTAATTAAGTGTGATTAGAGAAGGCCTATATAAATGAGCTAAGTATGCTTAAGCTCATATTTTTTGAGCTCAAATCAGATTTTACCCTCTAGAGAGAGAGAGAGAAGAGAGAGAGAGAGAGGCAATCCTTGTAGATTTTTGCAGGGAATTCAAGATTTGAAAGGCTAGGCTTAAGAACTAAATAGAAATTGGAAGATTGGAGCCTCTAGGTGAGTAATTAGATATGAATTCATGAGTTTGAGTTGTAATTATGTGAACTCAATGACAAATTGTAATCAAGAAGATGAATTGAGTTGAATTTGGTGAATTTGAAGTCATTATAAACATGCATGTAAAAGATTGCCATGAATTTGTGTATTTGAGCATGAAACATGTGATCCATGTTGAATTTTGATGAAGATTCATGCCTTTGATCATCATTTACATCATTTAAGTTGAGAATGGGAGTTATATTCCACATGCATGCACAATTCATAGAGGTATGAGTTTTGGGTGCATGAATTTGATGTATTGGCATAAGTTTGGTATAATTGGGTATGCATGTAATTGATTCATAGAATTGAGCTTCATAATGTTGTAAATTTAGTGTTTGTATCATGTTAGTAGATGTACATGTGAGTTATGGGTCATAACATGCAAGTTACATCAATTTGAATGCAAGTTTGAAGCTCAACAGCTTGCTGGGAATTCCAGAATTCGTCGAGTCCACTCGAGCAGGGAATTCGCCGCTCAGGGAGAAATGTTAGCTTCCAGAAGTTTTACAGACATTGATGTCTGCTCGAGCAGGAAGAGTCACGCTTGAGCGGGAAGAGTCACACTCGAGCGCCTAGTCACATGTTTTGATTCTCAGCTCGAGCGTTCGAAGTCACGCTCGAGCGCTAAAATAGGCAACCAGTACTTTTGCAGACTAAAGGGGATCTGCTCGAGCGGGAATACCCACGCTCAAGCGGAGGGCCCTGTTTCAAAATTTTAAAAAATGTTGTTTTGAGTTTCATTTTCCGTTCTCTTCCATTTCTAAGCACTCTTAGGCATGTATTGAACTTTGTATATGACCTAAATGGATAAGAAAGAGGCCTAAGAGAAAGAAATAAATTAAGAACGGATTGAATCGTTTGTGACCCAATATGTGTTATGTAATGTGTAGGTCGAGCACAAAGGCAAATCCATCGGAAGAACACTGTGAGTAATATCTTAGTAAAGATATTTTGAAGTATGCTATTTGTCTAATTGCTTACTCTTATTTGAGTTTCATAAGTTTGTTAATTTGAATTGTGGACAAATATTCGTTATGCTATATGATTGGATAAGGTCGTTGGGTTGCAATTATGATTATGATGTGATTATGATCTCAAGTTCGAAATGTGCATTTCATAAATGATTGGGCCAAAGGCCATTTGACATGAACGATTGGGCCAAAGGCCGTTTGACATGAATGATTGGACCAAAGGCCGTTTGATATGAATGATTGGGCCAAAGGCCGTTCGACAAGAGTGAAACTGGGCCCGAGGCCGTTTGACATGAATGAATTGGGCCCGAGGTCGTTTGTTAAGGACGAAATGGGCCAGAGGCCATTTGATATGTTCGGGCTTGAAGCCGTTTAATGTACCAAATAGAAACATAAATGGGCCTAAGGCCGTTTGATATATCTGTTTCGAATTTCATTCATGTACCTTCTTTATTTGATATTATTCAATGGGCTTTCGCTCACTCTCATTCATGTGTATATAGGTGAGCCAAGAGATGTCCAAACCCAGCCTCGGTGAAGTATGTGAGAAAAAGTCAAAGTTTTGAGGAATCAGCCCAAACGTCTCATGCACAAGACTTGTTTTGTTTCTTTTGTCTCCCTTTTTGTTACTTTGGTGAAAATGTTAGATCACCATGTACATAAGCTTTTGGTTTGGTTGACTATGACTTGAATGATCCTGTTGTGTAAAAATTCTATGTTTTTCCTTTTGATGTGGGTTATTAATGAGTACATGTGAAATGTTTTGACGTGCCGTGTAAGCACAACTCTATGGATAAAATTTTTAAGTTTGCTTCCGTCTTGGCCCCCTTAACTCTATTGAAATATGTTTAACCAGGTTTGAGGTGGTAGGTAATCCCCTGATTACTGGCCGGTTATGACCTTAATCCATAGGGGCGGGTTCGGGTTATGATAACTTCATTATGAAGTTCGGCCATAGCCATTTCTAACTCAATTGTCCTATTCGTTCATATTTGACCAGGTCATCTTTCTCCATTATCGGTTAGTTCGGTTGTGTGATCTTTATATTGGCAGAAGGGCCGGTGTGGCCGATGCAATCAGGGGCAGTTATGATCATTTGATTCGGGACCGTACATCTTGAGAATCGATTCTGTGTGTGTCAGGTGGTGATCGTTTCTGAAAATTATTTTGAAAAGTTTTAATAAAAACTGATTTTGTTCAAAATTTTACCCTTTTACAACTTGGACCATTTTTGGGACTGAAAGGAAAATTTTCAGTACTTACAATTTTAATTTTATTGATTTCAATACAAGTACATTCTTTAACTCTTTGATTTAAAAAAGCTATTTTTACATCATAAAACTTGAAAAGAAAGATCAAAGCAGTAAAACTAGGGGCACAACTAAGTCAGGTAGCTCTATGTCTTCTGCTTGCACTCGCGGAAGTTTCCTCAGCTAAAGATGGCTTAACTTGTTCTTCATTTTCAAGCCAAGCTAAACATTCGCTAGAAAGGGTGTAACTGAAGCTAGGGGCAGGGCTAGAAGCTCTCTTGTCCTCCAGGTAGTAAGGTATTGAGGCAAGTGCGCAGTGCGAATTGGAAATGAAGTTGGGTATTCCACCTGCTCGTCTGGACGTGTCTGCTCATGCCCAAACTAGCATTTGAACTGGAAGGAAAAATAGAACACGTAGTGTGTGAGGCCAATCAACTGTATGCCCAGTTGCCGAGACATGCTGTAGCTCATCTCAGCAAAATTAAGCCAGGGGCAACACCAAGTTATGCCAGCTGCAAATTTGCTGCACATCCAATCACACCATAACTCTTCTGAAGAGAAATCAACCAGCCATTGGTAAAAGAAGTAAGCTCAGGTTGAGTACTCGGAACAAGGGTCCACTGCTTGTAGTTTATTCATCAACCATACTTGGGGAGGAATGAAAAATAAGAGAGATTAAAGAATAGAGAGGTGTGCGATGAGAGAAAAGTAAGGAAGAGGTTATGAGAGAAAAACAAAGAGTGAGTGTTGTGTGATGTGAGAATTATAAATTAGAAGGGTGGAAAATAATACTAGAGAAGTAACGGACTCCCTGCAAAGCGGGTAGTCTCTTGCCAATGAAAGGCATCCAAACCCATGAAGGTCTCGGCCAGTGCCAGGCCTATGCAACTCTTACCCTCTTTCAAACATTGGGCCACATTGATCAACCGAATGCTAGCTCCGCCAAAACTAGGGGCAAGGAGGAATTGTGTAAGAAGGCATAAACAGAGAGCATGTTATTGATGACCTCGCCAAAGAAGGTCACTCTTATCTCTAATAGCGGAAAATCGATGAACTAAGCCGGGGATGTCTAGCTCTCCATCATGTGCCAAGGACGGAGCCTCGTGTAATGTTAGCCCACACATCCGTCCCAAAGCTTGGGCATGGCCAAAACGGGGCTGTATCATGATTTCTTTGTCGCGTCGGGATTCCATCAATGCTTGAAATTCTTCGATCGTCGGACACACCTACTGTGATCCGAAGTGAAACACATGTGTGATAGGGTTCCAACATCGAATAGCGGCATGGAGGAATGGAAAGCAAAGAGAAGTGCAGCACAAAGGAAAAAGGGAGTTTAGGCCAAAACCACGAAAGTTCACCTTTTCCAAGCCGTCCAAAGTGGCTACCCAGTCTCGGAGCCTATTGTTGCACAGTGTCTCCATCTTGAGAGCAAAATACCAAAGACTTGCTATTCTGCCAGAAAAACAGCATAGGAGCACCATTTATAGAGGATGAGAAGGAACAGTGCATGACAGTTGGGCAGCACTGACCGACCTCAGATTTAGGCCCGGTCGTGCCTTAGTGAAACCTGGCCGTGCCTATTTGGGCTTGGCCGGGCCTAAATGGTGGCTTAGATCAGTGCAGTTGCAGAAAAAGCTGGCCTTTGTCCCGGCGTACCGCAGATGTGTTTTGAGTCTTTTTTTGTTTGTACCAAATGTTTTTCAGTATTTTCGAGCTGTTTTCATTTTGTTTTCCTGTTATCGAGTTGTATTTTACATCTTGTCCGGTTGTGGGTTGCTATCCGACTCAAGAATGAATGCAAGAGCAAATATTCATTGTTTTAAGTCTTGTGCGAAGTTACCATACAAAGGTTACGCCATTCAGTACATGCCATTCATCACATATTGTGCAAGGAGATCATTTAAAAATTTGTCTTTTATAAACTAGCGGGTCCAACCCCGATCATTGTTTTACAAAGCAGCAAAGCAAAAGAAAATCCTTCAAAAAACAAAAGTGTCTATTTGAAGCTAGTCTTTAACTACAAAGCAAAACAAAAACAAAAACAAAAACAAAAACAAAAACAAAAACAAAAACAAAAACAAAAAATCATGATCATTAGTAACCCATCCTCGCTCTCTTCTTCCTCGGCTGCGGAGGAGGTCCATCGCTGTCATCACTGGGTTGCCAAACTGCATGTCAACTACCTCCTCCTCCTCCTCCTCCTCCTCAGAAGTCGTGTACTCCTAAAAGGATTCCTCAGGAGATGAGCGTTGCCTCACTCTGCCTCTCCCCCGGTCAGCTCCTCCTCTGCCCCTCACTGGGTCGCATCTTCGTCTCCTAGCTAGAGGAGGTCTTGCAAGTGTAACTAGTGTTGGCTTAAGCTAAAGAGAGAGAGAGAGAGAGAGAGAGAGAGAGAGAGAGAGAGAGAGAGGCCAATAAAGTTATGAGCAAGACTGTCATGACTGTAAACTAGGGGCAAAAGCATACCTTAATCCCATGAGTGGCCAGAGCAGTCTGTCTCTTCCGCACCATCAAAAGTAGTCGGTCAATCGTCTAGAGGAGGTCATCAGCATATGCCCTGGGTACTTACAAAAGGAAGAGCATTTGAGAACAGTGAACAGAAATAACAGGGAACAGTGAATAGAAATGACAGAGAACAGTGAACATAAATAATAGAGGGTAGTGAAAACATAAAGCAACACAATGGGCAGAAATAGAAAGAAGTGTGTACTTGCTCAACACCGGGAGCAAGCACCAATTTAAGATCCCTCTCCTCAATGTGCTCAAGGGGGATCTGTTCGATCACCCCATCTGGCCGCATGTATACGACCTCAGTCGGAATCACAGGAAACCCGGAAGCGGAAGCGGCGGTGGGAGCGCCACTAGCAGCAGCAGCAGCAACCTCTGGAATAACACGTGCCACGCCACGGGTAAGAGGCGCCATCACCCGAGTCTGCAAGAAGGTGGTGAAGTCGCCGGGCTCATGATGTCGGTCACCATCCTCTCCAACATTAGGAAGTCGATCTGAAGGCCGTCGTGAAGATCATCCACTACCCTCATTCCAAGAGAAGGATGGTGTGGAATGTCCGGATCCGCTACCCCTCGTGTCTGGCAGATGAACCTCTCTCCCAAGTAATAAGCTCGGCCAAAGGGGTCCTCAAATAGAAACCGCATGGTAAAGATGTGCCATGCAGTAATGTAGGTCGCCCTCCCTACTTGGGGGATACCCGCCCAGGGGTGCCAGTCAACTTGTGAAGCAGATGCCAGATGTCAAGTAGTATGGAAACACAGTATGGAAATAATGGTATAAGAAGCAATAGTATGAGAATAACAGTACAGTGGAAACATTGCAGTATGGAAATAGTACAGTATGAGAATAACAACAGTATGGAAACAATAGTATGGAAATGTAAAGATTAGTATTTTGTTACCTGATCTGTGGTAATGGTGTCAAAGAAACAGCGAAAGTAAGGGAAGTCTCGGTCTACGCGGTGGCGTCACTCAAATCGGGAGTTGTAATATCGGGAGGGGGTACTGACAACTCAATCGGCCTCACCGAGATCGGAGCTAGAGAGGTGAAATATGTGTAAACCCATAGTTGCAAGCAGAAAAAGATGGATGAAGTAAATGAGCAGATAAATAGAAAATGCAAAGCAAAGATGAACAGGAAATGCAAATTTGAACAGATTGTAAAGCTGAACAGAAAAAGTAAGTATGAGGTGTACCTCCTAAACCCCCCAGTAGCCGCCGAGTGGATTCGCCTTTCAGCGGGATACGGAGCTCATATAGCAGTACAAGGTGGCCAGGTCGGCTCCACCCTAGTCATACTCTGTCACCTATGGTAGGTGCACCAGTGCCTCCAGAAGATATAACCTCACGGTATTTTCCCTGTTCGCAAATAGGGTAGTATTGAGGAGATACATAAGGAAGCTACGGGTGTATTGGGTGACCTCATCTGGAGCGGGCTGAAAATCGGAGAATGATCAAAGAACCAACTATACGTCACCATCACGTGATTGGTGATGTCTGGGATCACCCTGAGGAGCTGACACTGTGTGGCTCTCCACTGCGTCATATCAAGATCACATGGGATCGGGCCGCCAACCTCGACCTGCAGGCCAGTGAGCATCGAGAAGTCATATGGGGTCAGAGTCAGCTCCTCGATCGATGAGAAGTGGAACGTGTCCGTAGTGTCCCACCATCTCTCTACCAGGGCCCCTTATAACAGCGAGTCAGCCTTCATCTGTATGAGCCCTGAACATAAGGGCCCAAAGCTGGCAGCATCAACCAGTGTGCGGACCTCTGCGGGAAGCCTCTCATACCAGCATCGGGGGCCGGATATGGATCCATAGCTGCCAATCCTCCTAGCTATCACTTGTAAATGGGAAGTGTATGTAGCATTAATGAGTGGTCTGCTTATGAGATTCAATATATGTACAAAACAAAGGGAAAGTTGCTTACCATGGAGGCATCGGCGAACAGGTGCTCCACAGGCTCTCGCAGCGGGATGTCCTCATCTATCCCTGGGATGAGACCCTCAAATCTCAAAATACCGCTTGGAGACGGAGCATGTGTACGTGGTCGGTAGGTGGCTGGATCAAATGGCCTATCGACAAGGGGAGGAAACGCGGGAGCATCCTTGGCCTCCATATCTGCACCTAAGATGGCCCCAATGCCAATGGTAGGGTTTGGGAGAGGAACTTCGTCACTAGCCATAGAGAGAAAGGGAAAAAAGTGAAGAAAAAGTGAGGGGATGAGTGAAAATCCCAAAATTCAAACCCTAGGAGAGAGAAAGTGAAGAAGTTGTGGAAAATCAAAGGAGATGCAAGGAAAGTGTGGGCAAATGTGAGGGAAACCAAAGGGAAACCCCAAAACTCCACCAAATTCAATTTTGTTCAGTTCAAAGTGTAGAGGAGGGAAATGGTTTCAAAGGAAAAAATTGCAAGTGTTGTTGGGTAACTCAAGCGGAGGGAAAATCTAGAGAGAGGAGAAGCCTAGAGAGAGAGGGGGAGGAATTTCAACCTAGGTTGTGTGCAAAAATGGAGGTTGGAATGTGTTTTAACAACCGTGTCACGTGGCTTTCCTGATTCTGCCCCTGTCGCTATCGAAGCCCGGCCATGCTTCATCGAGGCCCGGTCAGCTCTCAGTGTGAACTTAGTTTTGTTTTTTTACTTTACTTTATTTCTTGTATTATGGAGTTTTAAGCTGGAAAAAAAAAAAAAAAAAAAAAAAAAAAAAAAAAAAAAAAAAAAAAAAAAAGTGGAAAAGAGGGAAAGGAAAAAAAAGAGAAAAAAACAACAACAACAACAACAATGAGGAAAAAAAACAAGGAACAAAGCAAAAAAAATCACAAAAGAGAAAGAAAGTGAGCGAAAAAATATAAAAAGGAGAAGCAAAGGAAAGGAGAGGAATTTTTGTTCATTCTGTTTTGTTCTATTGCATGACTTCATGATTTTTTGCTTTAATTCGTTTCATTATTCCGTAAACAAACGATTGTTGTATGTACGGTTCATTCAGAGGAGCTCCAGATAAAATCATTCGTGCCACAGTAAAATCATCATCCATTTTACAATAAAATCGGAACGCGGTGTGTTGTGTTCAAATTAAAGCCCATTGTTTTAACACATTGGCAAATTGGCTTTCACTTTACTGCAGTGCTTTGTTTGTTTTGATTTTACGTGTCTTGGTGTAGAATCTGTGTTTACTTCTAATTCACATTTATGCATTGTGTCTTAATTTGAATTATCTCCATAGACTGCATTTTCCGAAGCCTTCCTGGGGGGAGATAGTTTCGCTTTACCAAATTCTAAAAATTTGTTTGTTTTTTTTATCGATCCACCTTTCCTCCTCTCGCGTTCGACGCGTGAGGATTGTTTACCTCGGTTAAAAACAACGTGCGTGTCTCGGTGTTCACACCACCTTTCCTCCTCTCGCATGTGATGCGTGAGGATTGTTTACCTCGGTTAAAAACAATGGGCATGTCTCAGTGTTCACACCATCTTCCTCTTCTCGCGTGCGATGCGCGAGGATTGTTTACCTCGGTTAAAAACAACGGGCGTGTCCCGGGGTTCACACCACCTTTCCTCCTCTCACGTGCGATGCGTTAGGATTGTTTACCTCAGTTAAAAACAACGAGTGTGTCCAGTGTTCACACCACCTTTCCTCCCTTCGTGTGCAACGTGTGAAGATTGTTTACCTCGGTTAGAAACAATGGGCGTGTCATGGTTTTCACACCACCTATCCTTCTCTCGCGTGTGACGTGTGAGGATTGTTTGCGTCAGTTAAAAACAACAGGCATGTCCCGGTGTTCACACCACCTTTCCTTTCGCAAGCGACGCATGAGGATTGTTTACCTCGGTTAAAAACAATAGGCGTGTCTCGGTGTTCACACCATCCTTCTCCTCTCGCGTGAGACGCGTTAGGGTTGTCCAAATTGGTTAAAAACAGCAGGTGCGCTTGTCTGTTCACACCATCCTCCTTTTCTCGCGTGAGACGCGTTAGGATTGTTTGCTTTGGTTAAAAACATCAGGTGCGCCTATTTGTTCACACCACCCTTCCTCCTATCGCGTGAGACGCGTTAGGATCTCGGTTGAAACCTCGGGTGCGCTTGATGGTTGTGTCTCCCTTCACCCTTCCTACGCAAGGCATAGTTAGGTCTGCATTTTCTTACTTCTTTTCTACGTGAGACGTAGTTTGGTTTGTGCCTTCTTTGTCCTTTTGTAGACACCCCATTTTTGACCGACCTTAAGACTCAGACGTCACCGATTGAGCGCTCGGTGGTGTTGCATATCGTGCTCGTTCAGAAGTCTCAGAGTCGTGGCCGTGAGCCCTGCCTCCGGACTCCCGAACCCTCTTCTGTGCCTTGCCTCTGTTTGCGAACCGGACTCGATTTTCTCTGTTTTCTTTCCTGAGGGGAGGGAGAGGTCCGTAGACCATCTCTCAGTGGCCGTGGGCTACATTTCGTGGCCGTAGGCCATTTTGCCCATTTCGGAGCCCGGTTCCCGGTTTTCGGAGCCGTCAGGCGTGTGCCTCGGTTCGGGACCACCCAACCATCTCCGATTCCTCCGGTTTTTGGCATGCATCTCATTTACTCCCTTTCGAGGGACACTGGGGTCTTAGATACCCACTTCGTGGCCGAATGCCACTTTCGGTGCTTAACGGCCTATTTTCGGGATCCCGAACTGCGCGTTTTGGCCCCCGAGCATTCGTTTTGCATCGGTTTTTTGTTCATTTTTGGCAGGTACCTCTGTTTTATCACCAGGAAGATCACTGGAGGGTGGGAGGCCAGCAATTGTCTCAGCAACCAGTTATGCTCCTCCGACGCCCCCGGCGCCCGTTTTTCTCACTTCCGGGCTAATGTTGAACACCCTAGGGCCATTTTCTTCGAGCCAAAACCACATATTTGTGTTGTACACACATGGGAGGATCCTAAAAACACATCCGACCAGTAACTCTAATTGACCCTTTTGAACCTCTTCTAAAAATGGCTTGTTGTCTCTCTGTTTCAAAGTTGCCAATTTCCAACCATAGGGTCTTGTTGTACACACATGGGAGGACACCAATCTTTGTGGCCGGCCAGAATTCTCATTGACCCTTTTGACCCTAGCCGGCCGGCATAGGGGGTGGCCGGCCGGCCACCTGCAGCAAAAGCACATGGCCGGCTTGCTTCCTCAGTGTGAGTCCATTCCAGCTGTGTCTTGGTTTTCCCCAAAAATATCTCTATCCGGGGGAACCTTTTGGAGGGAAATAAGAGCTCATTTCCTCCATTTTGAGGATGACTCTTCTCTCCCTCTCTTGTCTATATTGCTGTCTCCCAACTCAAGAAGAGGGTTACAAGAATTGGTTTGAGGATATCTCTACATACCACTCCATTTCCTTCAAGTTTTGGTTCCATTTCCTCATCATCTTCAAGCTCTGCCCTCATCACTCCATTCCAGCAGCAAAGGAAGGGATTCCAGCAGCTTAGAGTCATCAAATCTGGTCCAAGAAGCAACAAAAGTATTGGTCTTCAAGGGTAAGTAGACTTTCCCCCTTTTGTAGCCCATTTTGCACCAACTTCTTAGCCTATTTTCTTATTGTTTTGGGCGCCGACATTAACTGAAACTAGGTCTATTTTGAGCTATTCTTCATGTTTGTTCAAGGGCTCAACCCTGTTTGAGCCCTCTATGGCACACTTGTTTCAATATCCTCTTGTATGACAATATTTTGCATGAAATTTCTAGCCTATGAGTGATCTGTTTTCGAGCATAATGTAAACTTTAAGTGGGCCTATTTTGAGCCCCTCTTCAACATTGAAGAAGGGCTCAACCTGTTTGGGCCCCTATCTTGCACTTGCTTCACAATTCCTCCAATTTACCGTAAATTTGCATGATTTGTTTGGCCTATATGTAATTGTTTGGAGCATGTCATGAACTGTGAGTAAGCTTATTTTGTGTCCCTCTACAACATTGTAGAAGGGATCAACCTTGTTGGGGGTCTCCATGTTATACTTGTCATTATACCCCTCTTTGACCCCCATTTTTGCATGCTTTTTTTAAGCTTATCTAGCTTCTGTTTTCGGCCATCATCAGAACTGGAAAGAGTTATATTTTGATCTTCTTGACATATTTCATTAAGGGTCTTTTCTGGTTTGATGAGTGTTGGGGTACCTCATGTTATAGCCTTATGTATCCTAGTTCTTGCATGACATTTTTAGCATGTTTTCATACTGAGTTGGGGGATGTCATCTACTGTAAATGTTCATATTTTTAGTCCCTCATCAGGGTTTTAGAAGGGTATTTTTCCATTTGGGCATCGCATGTATCACTTGCTTCAATACCCCTCTTGCGGGGCCATTTTTGCATACTTGCCTAATCCTATGTGTGCTTTCTGTTTAACCCTTTTTATGACTGAAAAATGCTTTTCTTGGGGCTGTCTTGCTACTGTATTTTCATTCCATGTCTATATTGTGCATGTTGGTATAGCTATAGGCCATTTCGGGTGCCTAAATTCATGTTTCGGGGCCATTTCATGCATCGGGTGTACTTTCGCCTCATTTCGGGGCTGTTTTCCCCCACATTTCAGTGCCAAAATTCATTTTCATGTTTGCATATCATCTCCATGCCATTTCATGCCTTAGGGCATCGCCTCGGTTTGCGCGCCCGTGTGCACGCATTTCGAGGCGCTTCATTTTCATCCATCGGCCCCCGTGTGAGTATGGGTGAGGCTCTCTCATGTTGGTGTAAGCCCATATTGCATCGCATATCTCATTTTAGTCCTGTTGCATTCCGTATGCCATTTTTCTCGTTGCGTGCACGTGGGCACGCATTTCGAGACATCTCATTTAGTCTCATTGTATATCATATTCAGGCCATTTCATGCCTTAGGGCCATCGCCTCGGTTTGCGCGCCCGTGTGCACGCATTTCGAGGCATCTTATTTTCATCTCTCGGCCTCTTATGTGAGTGTGGCTGAGGCTCACTCATGTTAGTGTAAGTCCAATTGCATTGCGTATGCCATTTCATCCATAGCATTGTGTATGCCCGGTTGTGTATTACCTCGTGCACGTGTATGCCATTCCATAACATTGTGTATGTTAGGGGTGCATATTAGCTACATTTCATGCATATCATGCATATTGCATTGTGTTTGGGATAGGAGTTAGCCCGGCACGGAAACGAGACACGTTTTGTACTCCGAGCGACGGAACGGGTCTCAATTCCAAGTCACCGACACTCCGGATTACCCATGATGGAGTTAGGTTTTGTTGTAGCATTCATCTGCATTCATCCTATATTGAGTTGTGCAATCCGACTCCTGCCATCATGCATCGAGATGCGTGATTGGTGGCACGAGGATCGAGGCATGCATATATTTGTGAAATACATTGCTATGCCCCTTTCCTGCTCTCTGTTGCAGCAAAATGAAGAATCAGCAACTTTTCGGAGTCTGGCACGCATCTCGAGAAACATTGCAAAACAGAGGCTAATTGGGGCATCCCAGTGGATTTCCGCGCAAGGCAGCCCAAACTCGCAGCATTCATCAGAATCAAGCACCCTTGGCTTGCATGCCAGTTTACAGTTTTTCTTAGTTTATTGTTAATTAATTAGGAATTTGTATATTATTCGGACTGTAATATTCTATTATTCGGACTGTATTATTTATTCGGACCCTCTGCGCGAGGGCATAATTGTAATAAGTGTGGTGGGTGAGTGTGATGTATGTCTTCCAACCCAGCGTCTTTCTCCCTTTTATGTACCCGCTTATATGGTTAGTATAGGGCATATTTCAATTAGCATACAGTATGACAGCATGTTTGCATCATTCATCTGTTTTGCACGCACCGGGCTCGGCGCATCATACAAACTGCATTTGTATTTCCAATTCCAATTGAATACGTGTTAATTGTAGCATTCCATATGCCATGTTTAAATAGCCGAGCCTGATATAGTTGTATTTTGCATGTGTGGCATTAGGCAATTCTGTGTATCTAGGATCACGCATTGATTTCTAATATGTTTTTGTTTTGGCTTGGGTACTCGGTGAGTTTCATGCTTAGCATCCTTGCATGCGTGTGAGTGCTGCCATGATAGCATGCTTACCATGAGGCTGTGTGCTTATGTGATATAACTGCCTTGAATGCCTGTGGGTGAAGGTTGGGTTACTGGAGTGGAACAATGCATTGACGTTTGTTTTAAGCCCCTAGATAGTGGCAAAATCATGTTTTCTAAAGCCC
>JAPPVO010005385.1:0-26726 GCA_030407325.1 Camellia japonica | reverse complement strand
AAAAAAAAACAAAATCATGCATCATTTGCATTTTCAAAAACAACAAAAACAAAAAACACAAACAAACATGCATATGTAATGCATTCATTGTAAATAGAACATTGTCATGCATACATGGTAAATATTGCATTGTCATGCATCGTAGAAAATAAACATGCATTGTCATGCATATCCATTGCATTTACATTCCATTGCATATTTGTAGATATTGCATTGTAGATTGCATGCATTCACTGCATCACCTTCCATCTATGGCTTGCGCCTTTCCATGTTGAGCTTGGTCTGGTATGTGCCTATACTTTTCACGTCGAAACATAGTTCAGTAGACCGTTCTATGTTAGCCGCGGCTTGTATGCGTCCATGCCTTTCCTAGGCAAGATTTGGTTTGGCCTGCGTGCCATATCCATTGCATTTACATTCCATTGCATATTTGTAGATACTGCATTGTAGATTGCATGCATTCACTGCATCACCTTCCACCTATGGCTTGCGCCTTTCCATGTTGAGCTTGGTCTGGTATGTGCCCATACTTTTCACGTCAAAACATAGTTCAGTAGACCGTTCTATGTTAGCCGTGGCTTGTATGTGTACATGCCTTTCCTAGGCAAGATTTGGTTTGGCCCGCGTGCCATATCCATTGCCATTTTCCCAGCATATCCATTGTATATATTACATTGTAGTGTAATTTTTGCATCCGGCATTAGGATCATTATCCTTTCCCCAGCGGGTCGTTTCCCCACTTATATCATTCCCCCCCAATACTTGTTCTTGTGTCCGTCTACATTACTCATAGTTCAGTAGACCGTTCTATGGTAGACGGACTTGTTACCTCCATCAATCTATTTGACATTTGTGTGGTTTTGAACCACTCATGATTGGATCATGCTTCGATTGCATTGCATTTCATTTGCATTGTTTCAATTGCATTACATTTTCATTTGCATTATTATACATTGCATATCATTTTGCATGTTATGCATGTTGTTAACAATATTGTACCTGTTAAGTTTGCTTTCTTTTCAGGCACGATATTGTATGTACGGTTTATTTGAGGCTGGTACAACCAGACGAATCGCACAGGTATTATATCCTCCGCTTGAGACATATTGAGAATTGCATAATTCTCTTACATCCTTTCTGCATTGTAGTGTAGTTTGGTGTATGCTAGCTTAAAACTGTCGCATGTGTGCTTCGTTACAGCTTTCTTTGCATGATCATAAGTTATGTTCGGCTCGATGCATTGTCTTGCATTCTGCCCCTGCCCTCGGGTGCATATCTGTATTGTCTTGCATGTTTGTCTAAGTCTTCGGCCTTGTCAAAAATGGGTCGTCTCTGGGCTTTGACATTCACTCCCGTCATTGTTATGACTTTCGGGTTCTGTCAAAAAGGGGGCAACGGTAGACACCCCATTTTTGACCGTCCTCAAGACTTGGACGTCACCGCTTGAACACTTGGTGATCATCCATGTTTGTGTTCGTCTTGAGTTCCCGGAGGTCTCGGCTACGCGCCTTGCCTCAGGATCTCTCGACTCGACTGTTTTGTGTCTGGTTTTGCACCAAACACTTGTGTTTTGCCTTGGAGGGGCAGGGAATGGCTTGTGAGTCATCCCCACACTCCACCGGCCATGGCTTGATGCCACCAGCTGTGTTTTGTTGCCACCGGCCAAACGTTTGGCCGGCCGGCACTCTAGATGGCCGGCCGGCTATCTTTTTTTGGTCAATTACGTTTTTGGCCGGCCGACTACTGTGCATCTGCTTTTGCAGATATTTTTTGGCAGCTGGCATACACTGCCACCCCCTCCATACACGTGTATGGAGGGGTTTCCCTCTTATTAGCTTCCTTTGGAAGCTTTACAAGGGACAATTGTCTATAAAAGAGAGGGTGCTCTCTCTTGTAAGGGGTTAGACAAAAAGGTTAGACATTTTAGATAGCCATTTTTTAGGGTTTGAATTCTAGGGTTAGGGTTTGGTTCATATCCTATCTCTATATCTCTCTCTAGTGTGTGCTTTGTCTCATTTTTGCTCAGAAACACCCACCATCACACCATCTCTTGGAGCTGAGGCCCTTGAGGGTTGTTTTGGAGTTTTGGAGCTGGTTTTAACCTAAAGAAGCTACTGGAGCTCCATTGTTGAAAAGGGTCTTCAAGGGTAAGAAGCTTGTCCTTTATTCCCCATTTTTGCAAAGCTTTTCTACCTATCTTGCAATTGTTTTTTGGCTTTGCATATAACACATAAAAGTTCTGTTTTTAAGGCCTCTAAATAGTTTGTTAAGAGTGTTTTGTGGTTTGAGGTTGTTTGACCCCTCTTAAGCCTTGTTTGGCCCTTGTTTTGTGCTATTTTGTGTGAGCTCCGGGACCACAGTGTTTGGGCCTCCTCACCACTGAAATCTTGAGGGATTTCAGAGGTGAGGATGGTGCCTTGAGGTCCCAAGAAGGAGAGGGCCACCCCCTCTCCTTGTTGTCCTTGAAAAGGGCCATTTTTGCCTCTTAAGGGAGCATCTAGTTTAAGTGTGTGTTGGCCATGCCTTAGCTATTTTTCATGCTTATTATGTCATAATATAGCATTGTGTTGAGTTGGTTTTGGTACACCATGCTTGCTTAGCATACATGCCTTGTAATGCCTTGTTTTAGCCTTAACATGTCTTATGTTTTGAGTCCTTATTCAAGCATGTTTAGGCCTAGCTTTGTGAAGCCTTTATGTTTGTTTTTCCATGCTCAAGGTCTGCCCTTAGTTGTTTTGGTCGACCATAGCATGCATTCCATAGCCCCTTTACATTTTGGCTTGTTAGCCTTGGACTTTGGACCATATTGCATGCCATGCTTGTCTTGTTCATTTGGTTTGGCACCATTTTAGCATGATTTCAGAGCTTTCTATGCATGCTAATTGTCCATGTTTGCATCTTCTTAAGTGTGCTTAGAAATTGCTCTTTAATGCTTGAAGTGTTGGACCTCATTTGCATGCATGTTTGTATGTCCTTTAGTCCTTCATTTATGGGCATTGGCCACTGTTTTAGGCTTGTTTGAGGGCTGCCTAATTTAGTTTAAGTCCACCCCCTTTGCATGTTGCATGCTTTGTATGCTTCCTTGCATTGCCATGTTGCATATTAGCCAACATGTCTAGGTTGCATTCCATTTGCATGCATGCTTAGCCTATTGAGATGCTTGTGATAGAGGTTAAGCCCCATTGCTTGATTATGTGCATTGCATTCCATATCAAGATGCACTCTTGATTCTTTGGGCCATCATACATGGAAATGCGTGATTGGTGGTCCGAGAATCGAGGCCCACGTCCCTTTGAGTCATAAACATGATAAGGGATGTGATTGGTGCACACATTGCTTGAAATGCATTGCCATGCCAAGTTTGCCCTCTGCTGCTATCAAACACAGATTTTGCAGGAATATTTTGGCCGGCTTGGCTATCTTTATTGCCGACTGGCCATCTTTTGGTCGATGGATCAAATTTGTGGCCGTGACCATTCTACATGGCCGGTTGGTATTCTCCTTCAGCGGTGGTGTTCCCTAGCATCCAGAGAGCAAACCCTGAGGCTTTGGCAGTCATCAAGGGAGCAGAGCAAGGAAAACAGAGGCATCTTGAGCTGGCAGTGGATTTCGGGCGAACCGAGCACGCATTGCATTGAGCCATCTCCCGAGGCTGCTGTTTATTGCTTAAATAGATTAATTAATTTGCTTAATTAATTTAATTATCTGTAATTATTTAATTAGCTTGTCGGTTAATTAAAATTGTAATATTTATTCGACCCTCCGAGTGAGGGCAAATTTGTAATAAGTGTGGGTGTGTGTGTGTGTAGACCCCCATTTTTGACCGTCTCAAGACTTGGACGTCACGTTGGAACACTCGTGATTATCCATGTTTGTGTTCGTTTGGAGTTCCCGGAGTTCTCGGCTGCGCGCGCTTGCTCAGGACCTCCGAACTCGACCGTTTGGTGTTTGGTTTTGCACCAACACTTGTGTTTTGCCTTGGAGGGGCAGGGAATGCCTTGTGGCATCCCACACACCACCGGCAGTGGCTAGAGGCCACCGGCTGGTTGGTGTTTCCACCGGCACTATATTGTGCGGTCGCACTCTTTTGTGCCGGTCGGCAGTCATTTTGGCAATGACATTTTGCCCTGCCGACTAACTTGTACAGCTGCTTTATCAGATATCTTTTAGACAGCTATATCACTTTTTTGCTCCCCCATACACTGTATGGAGGGATGAGCCTTAGGCTTTGCTTAACTTGTAAGTTTGGTGCCTATACAAAGAGAAGCCTCTTTCTCTTGACTCAAGGGTTGAAGTTCTTGAGAGACTTAGCCATTTTTAGATAAGGGAGAAGCTCTGGTTTAGTTAGAAATTCCATATCTATTCTATCTCTATCCCTCTCTTGTTAGTCTAGGTGTTTTGTGCCTTACTATTGCACACAAACACCTAGTGTTTCACTTCCCCTTTGACAGAGGTTCTAAGGGCTTGTTTTCAAGCTCTTAATTGATTTGGAGCTCAAGGAGCAACAACATCAACCTTTGTGAAGGTGGTCATCAAGGGTAAGAAACTAGCTCTTTTTAACCCCATTCTTGCACTCCATTTTTGCCTATTTTGAACTGTTTTTGTGCTTAGTCTTTAAACACATAAAAGTTTATTTTAAGCCTCTTTATTGTTTATTAAGAGTGCTTGGTGGTTGGGCAAGTTTTGACCACCCTTAGGCTTGAAAAGGCCTTTTTTGTGCTATTTTGTGAGAGATCCGAGACTTTTGGTGCTTGGGCCTCTCCACCACTGAAATCTTGAGGGATTTCAGTGGTGGAGATGGTGCCTTGAAGTCTCCAAAAGGGAAGGGCCACCCCTCTCCTTGATGTCCTTGGAAAGGGCAAGTTTTGGCCTCCAAAGGAGCACCATGTTTGGTTGTTTGTTGAGCATGTCTTGGCTGCATTTTATGTTTATTATGCCCTAATATGACATTGTTTATAAGTTGGTTTTGGTCCCCTATGCATGCTTAGCATAGTTGCCTTGTAATGCCTCTTTGATGCCTTAACATGCCTAGATTGTGTGCAGTTTCTAGCATGTTTTAGGCTTGCATTTGTGAAGATTTTGTGCTTATATTGCCATTTTTAGGTCTATCCTAAGTTGTTTTGGTCAATCTTAGCATGCATTATATAGCCTCTTTGTATTTGGCTTGTTGGCCTTAAGAGCATGAATGTATAGCATGCTTTTGCAACCATTTTAGTGGCTTGGAACACCTAGCATGCTATTTCAGTCTCTTTGGTGTGCTTGTATGCTTGCCTTGTTGCCTATTTAGTGTTTCAAAAGCATGTGTTGTATCTCCATGTTTTGGCCTTAATGCATGCCTTTGGTTTCATGTCATCTAATGCCATCTAGGTGGTCCTTAGACTTAGTTTTATATGTTAAAACTCTATTTTTAATTGGTTAAGTGTTACCATGCGTGGTTGTACTAGGTGTGGTTCAAAGCTTCATTGGCTTGCCTTAATGCTTGGACCATTTGTATGCCTTGTTTGGCTTGCTTTGTTAGTTGGTTTGGCACCATGTTTTTGCATGCTTTTCAGAGCTTCTATGCATACTAATGGTCCATACTTGTGCCTCTTAGGTGTGTTTAAGAGTTGCTTAATTATGCTTAAGTGTTGGTGCTTAACTTGTGCATGTGTGCATGTGTGTTGGCCATCATGATTTAGCATTTTGGCCACTGATTTAAGCCTATTTGAGTTGCCTAAGTCATGTGTAAGATCATCATTTAATTGGTTTGCATGCTTGTCTTGAATGCTTGCTTGAACCCTTTGCATAAGTATGTTGCATAGTCCATGTTGCATGCCTAGTTGACATGCTTAGGTTGCATTTGCATTGTGCATGTTTGACCTCTTGAAGTGGAGTATGATAGAGGTTTAGCACCCTTGTTTGCTTGTTTGCATTGCATGCATTTGAAATCAAAGTTGCACTCTTGGTTCTTTGGGCCATCATGCATGGAAATGCGTGATTGGTGGTCCGAGAATCGAGGCACATGCCCCCTTGAGTCAAAAACATGATAAGGGGGTGTGTAGTGCATAAATACCTTGAATCACATTGCCATGCATGTTGTTGTCCTCTGCTGCTGTGAGTTGCAGGTTTTGTAGGCATTTAGTGCCGGCCGGCAGTGTTTAGTGCCGACCGGCAGTAAACACTGCCTGATGGATGAATTTTGTGCCGATGGCCTCCTCCTTCAGCCGGTGGTGCTCTACCCCAGCCGGTGGTACTCCCCAGTGCCCTGAGAGGTACTTCTGGGACTTTGGCAATTTTCTGAAGAGGAGAGCAGAGGAAACAGAAGCAATCCGTGCATGGCAGTGCGGTTCCGAGCCGGTCCCGAGCGCGTGTTGCATCCGGTCCTCATCCCGAGGCGGTTTACTGCTTTAATTAGATTAATTAATTTATTTGATTAATTTAGTGAAATTTGTATATATTTAATTAGCTTGAGTAGTTAATTATTGTATTATTCTTTTGGTCCCTCCGAGCGAGGGCATAATTGTAATAAGTGTGGGTGAGTGTGGTATGTCTTCCAACCCCCACTTCTTTCTCCCTTTTATTTACCTGCTTATGATGGTAGATTAGGGCACGTTTATTTTAGCATACCTTATGCAATGCATGCGTGCATTCATGCATTTGTTTACATGCACCGGGCTCGGTACATCATACAAACTGCATCGTATTTTCAATTCTAACTTGAATACGTGCATCAAAATAAAGTGCACTTCACATGCCATTTTTAGGGTTAGCCGAGCCTATCCTAATTACATGCTGTGTGTGTTGCATTAGTCATCTTAACATGAACTAGGGCACGCATGTTTGCTAACTAGTTTTTGTTTTGGCACGGAGTACGATGTAAGTGTTTTACGCTTTAGCATACCACATGCGTGTGAATGTTGCTATGACAGTATGCTCACCATGCGGCTAAGTGCTTACATGAGATAAACTGTTTGAATGCCTGTGGGTGGAGGTTGGATTGCTTAAGTTGGGAAAACTCATTGAAATCCGTGTTTTAGCCTACTTGCGAGTAGCAAATTCCAAAGCATTTTCAAAACGAACGGATATGCAATGTTTGTTTCCAAATTAGGCGATCTAGTCTATACTTGTTTGCTGTGCGCATAACATAGTAATCCTAGGCTAATAATTGGAACAAGAGCATGTAATGTTTTCAAAATCGGATATCGTGGTTAGTAGAGGCCGGTCTTCGGACCGGGCGAAAGGGGGTGCTCATAGCTGACCTTCCCCGATCGTACCCAAGCTCCCGAGCCAAGACATTTGGTGATGACGGACACGTGGCCTTCGGCACCGAGTCAGGGTTTCCTAAATTTCCCATTTTTAAAAAATATTTAGGTGGCGACTCTGTAATCTGGCAAAGCAGTCCATGTTTGGCACTACTTTTCAAAAAATCTGTTTTTCTTCAAAACGATTTGCCAGAGTTGGACTCTTTGGTTCAGATTTAGAACCGCAACACAAAAGGAGAGTCCGAGCTGTAGCGAGGTCCCCCCGCGGGCGCCGTTACAGTGTGCATGTCTTCCAACCCCCACTTCTTTCTCCCTTTTACTTACCTGCTTTCAATGGTTAGTATTAGGGCATGTTTATTTTAGCATACCTTATGCTATGCATGCGTGCATCATTCATCAGTATTGCATGCACCGGGCTCGGCGCATCATGCTAATCGCATCGTATTTCGAATATAGCTTGAATACATGCTACTTGCGCATTTCATATGCCATTCTTAGATTAGCCGAGCCTCTTCTAGCGACATTTTGTATGCGATGCATTAGGCACTTAACATGGACTTGGATCTTACATTGATTGCTAACACGTTCTTGTTTTGGCATGGAGTACTTTGTAAGTATTTTATGCTTTAGCATACTTCATGTGTGTGAGTGTTGTCATGATTGCATACTTACCATTTGGCTAAGTGCTTATGTGATATAACTGCTTGAATGTCTGTGGGTGAAGGTTGGATTATTTGAGTTGGAACAACTCGTTGAAACCCGTATTTTAGTCTACTTACGAGTAATAAATTCCAAAGCATTTTCCAAACAAACGGATATGCAATGTTTTGTTCCAAATTAGGCGATCTAGTCTATACTTGTTTGCTGCGCGCATAACATAGTAATTCTAGGCTATTAATCGGAATAAGAACGCATGTGTTTTCAAAAACAAGATATCACGGTTAGTAGAGGCCGATCTTTAGATGGGCCGAGAGGGGGTGCTCATAGCTGACCTTCCCCAATCGTACCCAAGTTCCCGAGCCGAGGTAACTTTGGTGATGACGGACACGTGGCCTTGGCACCGAGTCAGGGTTTCCTAAATCCCCCATAAAAAATATTTAGGTGGCGACTCTGTATCTGGCAAAGCAGTCCATGTTTGGCACTTCTTTCAAAAATCTGTTTTCTCAAAACGATTTGCCGGATTTGGACTCTTTGGTTCAGATTACGAACCGTGACAATTTGAGTCCGAACTGTAGTAAACCCACAAAACGAACAGAACGGGATTCATCCTCCCGAGGCGTTCGGGGACGTCTACAACACCCCAGACAAAGATGTAAATGACAACGATTTTTTCTGGGTTTCTGGTAACTTTGAGGACCAAGAAGTCCAAATACCAAGAGACCGCATCAACTGGAACAAAGGAGTAGCCGGTATACATACCTCGGCTCACTTTTTGCATTCTTTACTCTGTTTATAAGTTTTGAACCGCACTAACCGTTGTCTTTTTTCTTTATCCAGATTTAAACCTTTTAAAGTCGCAGCATAGTTACCCCAACCTAGACGCCCTCCGCGCCGCACTAAGACATCCCGATCGAGGTTGGGCCGAACTACTCAACTTTGAACCGACATATCGATACAGTAGCAGGAGGAAGACTAGAGTGACAGACTTCCTTTTAGAACCATCACCAGAACCTGATCCTTCCCTTCCACAAATCAACCTCATTCCATTAACAGCGGAACAAGAGATGGCCAAGAAGAGGGCAGTCAGAGAACTTATCACCGAAACAAACCAACCCGAGGTACCACAAGCCGGCCAAACACAAGAGGTCGTGGTAGCGCTTCCAACCGCCCAGCCTTCATCATCTCGGCCCAGCAAGCGCGCTTGGACTTCCACAACCGAGCCACGCCTTGTTGACGAGGATGAAACTGTGCTTCTGTAAATCACTTTGCCCAGCACAGAGCCCGAACGTTCCGACCGGGCTGAATCTTCTGATTGGGCCCCAAAACTTACTTTTAAGAACCGAGCTATACAAGACACAGATTCAGTTATAGCAGACAAAGATCATACACTTGCCTTTAACCTAACCAGAAGTGTGTGCTTGCCCCCTGACATGGAACATCATGACCATTTGACCGAGCTAAAGACCATCTGGTCGGCAACGAAGTCAATGGTGCTGGTAAGTACTCCTAATCGTCTTTCATTTTATACATCTGTTTGCTCGATTTTTACTCATTTGATTTCTCTTCTTTCACAGGCCATGCAGAAAAACCACATTGCGCATAAGCGTATGCTGGAGCTGCACAAGACGACAAGGTTTGCCGTGGCTGAGGCCGATAGCAAGACGGCCGAGCTAAACGAAGCCAAACAAAAAATGGCCGAGCTTCAATCAAAAGTCGCTCGACTCACCGGGCTAGTAGATTCAGCGGAGGCGGACAAACAAAAAGCCTTGACCGAGCTGAAGGACCGTTATCTGCGCGAGCTTACTAAAGTCGAGAAGAAGAAGAATGCCGAGATAACGGAGCTTGAGAAGAAGATGGAAGGTGCGGAAGACCGCGGTTATAAAGAAGGTGAAGCCACCTATATCCTGCAGTGCGAAGCTGCTAAGGATATATTTTTCAAATGTGGGTGGAAGGCTGTCGGTGCAGCTCGGTGATGGCTCAGAGACCGAGCTCTTTCCCAACCCTCCTCCGCATTTCATACCGAGCTACATGGTGGAGTATGCTACTGCCATTCAACAAAAATTTCTTCAAGCTGAGGTAGAAGAGGAGTCCCCAGAACACAATAATGCTCCGGTCGTCGCCAATGATCCCGTTGTCCAGACAGCTCGAGTGAAGTTGCCGGTGGAAGACTTGGTTGAAAGTGTGACCAAGCTACCTGCCGAAACCAGGCTTCGAGTTGATCTGGATGCGGATCTTGACGACCTATTTGCTTGATGCTGTATTTTCTTCTTCTTACTTTTGGAAAGAATGTGTAACCGGGCTGAAGTCCCACTCCTTTGTAACTCTTTTGCATCTTGAATGAAATCTTTTTCTTCTTTTTCCTCGGTTTATTCCATACCTGTACTTATTTTTCAACTATGATTTGTATGAAGTTTCTACTTC
Source organism: Camellia japonica (assembly GCA_030407325.1). Taxonomy (NCBI): domain Eukaryota; kingdom Viridiplantae; phylum Streptophyta; class Magnoliopsida; order Ericales; family Theaceae; genus Camellia; species Camellia japonica. The sequence goes on along the minus strand of JAPPVO010005385.1, from coordinate 16,404 downwards.
GATTCATACGTAGTTGGAGCGTTTTCTGACCGAGATACTTATCCCGGTGTTGAACTTGTAATCTGTTTGGCCATACCTGCCAACCTCTTCAGCCTAGGTTTTTATCTCGGCTGAAGAGTACTAGAAGTTGGTTATTCCAGCCAACCACTCTTCAGCCTAGATCCTTATCTCGGCTGAAGAGTGCTAAAAGTTGGTTATTCCAGCCAACCACTTTTCAGCCTAGATCCTTATCTCGGCTGAAGAGCACTAAGTGTTGGTTTTTCCAGCCAACCTCTTCAGCCTAGATCCTTATCTCGGCTGAAGAGCAATAAATGTTGATTTTTCTAGCCAACTTCCTACAGCCTAGATCCTTATCTTCGGCTTAGGAGAAGTGTTGGTTTTTCCAGCCAACCTCTTCAGCCTAGATCCTGATCTTGGCTGAAAAGAGCTCAAAGTTGGTTATTCCAGCTAACCTAGAATGAAGTGTTTGGTTATTCCTGCCAAACGTCCTGTAGCCTAGATCCTTATCTTCGGCTTAGGAGAAGTGTTGGTTTTTCCAGCCAACCTCTTCAGCCTAGATCCTGATCTTGGCTGAAGAGAGCTCAAAGTTGGTTATTCCAGCCAACCTAGAACGAAGTGTTTGGTTATTCCTGCCAAACGTCCTGCAGCCTAGATCCTTATCTTGGCTTAGAAGAAGTGTTGGTTTTTCCAGCCAACCTCTTCAGCCTAGATCCCGATCTTGGCTAAAGAGAGCTTAAAGTTAGTTATTTCGGCCAACTCTACTTTCAATGCCCCTAGCTCACTAAAACAACTTTTACAGCAGAAAACAATTATACTGAAAAGAAACTACTTGTTTTATTGAAAAATGAAAAATTACAAGTTCTTTAAAGAAAAGCTAAAAATAAAATAGTTTGAGATTGGCAGTGTTCCACGACCTGGGAATGGCCTTGCAGTCTCCATCCTCCAAGTGGTATGCCCCTTTTCCTGCTAATCCAACCACTTTGTAAGGTCCTTCCCAATTAGGCCCTAACTTGCCATCTCCGGGTACCAAGGTGTTTCCCATTACTTTGCATAACACCCAATCTCCAATCTTGAATTGCCTCGGATGTACTGTCTTGTTATATTTTCTGGATAACTCTTGTTGGTATGAGGCGATGTGAACCAGTGCTCTTTCTCTTCTTTCTTCCGCAAGGTCGAGTTTCAAGGCTATGGCTTCTCCATTTAACTTTGGGTCAAAATTTTCGCTTCTGATGGTAGGGAGGCCAATTTCCAGTGGGATTACTGCTTCCATACCGTAGGCTAAGGAGAATGGTGTTTCTCCAGTTGATCGCTGAGGTGTGGTGCGGTAAGCCCATAAAACATGAGGAAGCTCCTCAGCCCACTTTCCTTTTGCTTTCTTTAACCTTTTCTTCAATCCATCCAAGACGACTTTGTTTGATGCTTCCACCTGGCCATTTGCTTGGGGGTATGCCGGTGTAGAGTTGTAGAATTCTATCTTGTATTCTTCACAAAAGCCTCAGAAAATTTTGCCATTCAACTGGGTGCCGTTGTCAGATATTAGAGCATTGGGTATACCGAACCGTGTGATGATATTCTGCCAGACGAACTTCTTCACATCTTTCTCTTTTATTGAGGCGAGTGCTTCTGCTTCCACCTATTTCGTAAAGTAGTTTGTTGCTGCAAGAAAGAACTTTCTGTTGCCAGGTGCCGTTGGAAGTGGTCCTACTATGTCCAAGCCCCACATCGCAAAGGGCCATGGGCTAGTTAATGGTAGGAGTTCTCTGGCTGGCTGATGTATTTGGTGTGCGAACTTCTGGCATTTCTCGCACTTCTTGACATACTTCTCTGAATCTGCTTGCATGTATGGCCACCAATATCCTTGTGAAATTGCTTTGTAGGCCAATGATCTTCCTCCTTGGTGGCTTCAGCATACGCCTTCGTGTATCTCGAACAAGAATGCCTTGACCTTGCTAGGATGAACACATTTCAGGTAGGGTCCTGTGAAGGATTTCTTGTACAAGGCTATTGATGAGGAGAGCCAAAATCGCTGTGACTTTGCTTTTATTTTGTTGGCCTCTTTCTTCTCTTCGGGTAAAATGCCGTCTTTTAAGAATACTATAATGGGATCCATCCATGAAGGGCCTAGTTCGGCACAACATACCTCTGCTACTTCGGGTTCTTCAATGCTTGGCCTTGGTAGGAAGTCAATCAGTAATGGATGTGGGATGGATGTATCTGTCATCGAAGCGAAGCCTGATAGTTCGTCTGCTCTACTATTTTCTTCTGGGCCAATCTGCTCTATCCGTACTACTTCGAATTTCATGATCTCCTTTCTAACTAACTCTTGATACTTGGCCATCCTCTCATCATTTGCCTCGCAGTCGCCTGAAATTTGGTTTACTACTAGCTAGGAGTCACTGCAAACCATTAGCTCGGTGGCCTGCATGAAGAGTGCTGATTTTAGGCCTGCTAAGAGTGCTTCATACTCCGCCTCATTATTCGATGCTGGGAAGCTAAGGTTGACTGCTTGCTCCACTACGAGGCCATCTAGTGAGATGAGGACTATGCCAAGTCCTGCACCGTGCCTGTTGGATGCTCCATCCACGAAAAGCTTCCACATCTCTCCTACGAATAGCTTCCAGCAAGTGGAGGGGTCGGATGATGTCTTGGGGTCATGCGTGCTGCTTATGTTTTCTTCCAAGTCCCTGTCTGTTGTTGGGTTTTGCTCTTCACTGTCTGATTGCCCCAAGTTTTCGTTTGTTGGTGAGTCTTTGCCTGGTGCAGCATGGTTTATTCCTTTCTTCTGATCCTCAAGCCTGTATGGTTTGCAATGTGGCGGAGTGTCTTGTATTAGGGGTTGCGCACTTCCTGCAGCCCCTTCCGTCCCTATTTCGGTTGTACCAGTTAAGTCAATTGGGCATATGTGATGACTTCCTGGTGTGAACTCTGCCATAAAGTCTGCTAAAGCTTGGGCTTTTATTGCGGTTCTGGGCTGAAACTTGATATCAAATTGTCCCAATTCCACCTCCCATTTCAAGATTCGCCCAGAAAAGTTTGCCCTCTCAAACAAAGCTTTTAGGGGAAAAGCTGTTAAGACGATTATGGTGTGGGCGTGGAAGTAATGCGACAGCTTCCTTGAAGCCATCATTAAGGATAAGGCCAATTTTTCCAATGGTAAGTACCTGGTTTCTGCGCCCAGCAAGGTCTTGCTAACATAAAAGATGGGCAGGTGTTGGATTACTTCCGCTCTGACCAACACCGCGCTGACTGCGTGCTGTGACACTACCAAGTACAAAAAGAGCTATTCTCCAGGTATTGGTGTTACTAGCAATGGTGGAGAAGACATGTATTCTTTCAATTCCTCTAAGGCGCGATCGCATTATTCATCCCACTCAAACTTGGCCTTTAATGCTTGGAAAAATGGTCGATATCTGTCTGACGACCGACTTATGAACCGGTTGAGCGCGGCTGCTAGGCCAGTGATGTCATGACCCGAACTCGCCCCTATGGGTTAAGGACATAACCGGCCAGTAATCCTAAGATTACCTACGGCTTCAAACCAAAACAGACGTAACTCGTCAGAGTATAGGGGCCAACGGAAGCAAAAATTTTAAACTTTGTCCATAGAGCCGTGCTTATATGCACATCATTACATACATATGTTAATAACTCACGACAGAAAGTACAATGACATAAAATTCTGTACAGACAGGATCATTCAAATCTAAGTCAGCCAAACAAAACTATACACAGACGTACTCAAAACTTCGCCAACATAACAGAACAGAAACAAACGGCAAAAAGGTGAAGGCGGGTCTCGTGCGTGAGACACAAGGGCTGACTTCCCCAAAAATCTTTGTTGTTCCACACTGACTTCACTGAGGCTGGGTTTGGATTTCTCTGGGCTCACCTACAAACACATGAATGAGCGTGAGCGAAAGCCCAGTGAATAATATCAAATGCAGAAATTACATGACAATGTAGAACAACATATTCCAAACGGCCTTAGGCCCAATCCACATTTCTATTTGATAGATATATATAGTGATTGTAGTTTCAAACACTCTGGCCCTTGGCCCTTCCAGATTTCCATTTATGTCAAAACGGCCTTCGGCCCATTCGTTTATGTCAAAACGGCCTTCGGCCCGTTCCTTTCCGTCAAAATGACCTTCGGCCCATTCATTCATGTCAAAACGGCCTTTGGCCAACTCATTCATGTCAAAACGGCCTTTGGCCCACTCATTCATGTCAAAACGGCCTTTAGCCCACTCATTCATGTCAAAACGGCCTTCGGCCCACTCGTTTATATCAAAACGACCTCCGGTTCATTCGGTTCTATCAAAACGACCTTTGGTCCATTTGTGTCCACCAAAACGACCTTGGGTCCATTTGTGTTTATCAAAACGACCTTGGGTCCATTTGTGTTTATCAAAACGACCTTGGGTCCATTTATGTTTATCAAAACGACCTTTGGTCCATTCGTGTTTATCAAAACGACCTTTGGTCCATTCGTGTTTATCAAAACGACCTTGGGTCCATTCGTGTTTATCAAAACGACCTTTGGTCCATTTGTGTTTATCAAAACGACCTTGGGTCCATTCGTGTTTATCAAAACGACCTTGGGTCCATTTGTGTTTATCAAAACGACCTTTGGTCCATTTACTTATTCATCTCAGACTTCCATCCACAATCCCAATTAGCAACTCATAGAGCTTATAAGGGAATGAACAATTGGACATTTACAAGCATTCAAATATCGATATTACTCACAGTGATCGGCTTGTGGATTTGCCCTGGAGCTTGACCCTACATATTTCATGAACACAAAAGGATCACTAACAGTTCAATCCGTTCTTTAATTCACATATTCCTCTTTAGGCTTTATTCTTATTTCCTTAACTCAATTACAATGCTCAATGTATGCCTAAGAGTGCTTAGAAGTGAAAGGAAACGGAAAAACAGAACACAGAATGCATTTTCAAAATTTCATAAAACAGGGTCCCCGTTCGAGCGTGAAATACCCCGCTCGAGCGGATCCTTAAGGCCTGCAAAAGTACTGGTTGCATGAAAAATACGCTCGAGCGTTAAATATAGCGCTCGAGCGGAAGGCCTGTCTACAAAGCTCCCCCGCTCGAGCGTGAAATACCCTGCTCAAGCGGACACCAAGTCTGCAAAAAGTACTGGGAGCACGAAATTCACGCTCGAGCGGCGGTTTCCCCGCTCGAGCGGACATCAAACTTTCTGGAAATTCCAGAACTGTTCTTAGAGTTCAATTTCAACATTTCAACCACATTTCTTGCATATTATGGCTCCAATTTCACACATACATATATCCCCATGATACCAACACCAAATCATAACACAATGAAGCTCCATTTCTTGAATTACTTACATGCATGCCTCAAATTAACCCAAACTCATCACCAATACATCAAATTCAAACATGCAAAGCTCATACCTCCATGATCTACTCTTGCATGTGAGAAATATTCATTCATATCAACTTAATTGGTGAAGAGATTATCAAATACATGGATTTCAAACAAGATTCAATATAGATTATACACATTGTGTTCAAATATGGAAATTTATAACAATTTCCTACATGCATGCATCTATTAGCTTCAAATTCATCAAATACTACACAATTCCTTCACTTATGGCACAATTCTTGCTCTTGATCATTAATCAACTTTAAATTTACAAAATTACAAACTAGAATCCATGAAATACTCACCTAGGAGCTTTAATTCTCACAATCTATAGCAAATTCTTGAGTAATCTTCAAGACTTCCAAGATTCAAGAGCAAAACTTAGATGATCTCCCTTTTCTCTCTCTAATTTCGGGTCTCTCTCTCTCTCTCTCTCTAGAGAGTTAAATCAGCCAAAATGGACAAAAAGAGGAGTTGAGTGTGTACATGGCCCTTTTTTAAAAGCTCCCTCAATTACATTCTTTTAATATAAAATAATTGGGCACCATAACATTAATTTAATCCATTTAATCTGACCCGAATCAATTTTCAATTAAATTCCACCGTAGGCTCTAAAAATTATGCCAATCACAATGGCGTAATCAATTCCGGGTTCTGTGGCCGATAAGGCCTCCAATTTAATTTCCAAAACAGATATTCCTACGGTGAACAGATAGAAATTCAAAATCACATATTATCACACAATGGCACACAAAATCATGCTAAACACATAATCATATTCAGATTAAGAACCAATTAGCTAATTACGGAACAGGGGTATCACAAGTGAGATACTGCACCTCTTTGACTGTGTTGGGCCTCTCAAGATCCTGGATTGCTTTGATTTGAGAGGGGTCTGCTTCTATACCTCGGTTGGTCTCCAAAAAGCCTAGGAATTTGCCCGATCCTATGCCGAATGCACACTTAGATGCATTTAGGCGCAACTTGTTCTTCTTCAGAATCTAGAACATCTCATCTAGGTCCCTGAGATGGTCCTTCTCATCCTTGCTCTTGACCACCATGTCGTCGATGTAAGCCTCCATTGTTCTGCCTAACAATGGTTCAAACATCTTGGTGACCATCCGCTGGAATGTTGCCCCTGCGTTTTTTAGGCCAAAGGGCATAACCTTATAACAATATAACCCACTAGGCATTGTAAAAGATGTAACCTCCTGGTCAGGCTCATACATAGCGATCTGATGGTAACCTCTATACGCATCAAGGAAGCTAAGTCGATTATGGCCTGCCGTCAAGTCTACCAGTTGGTCTATCCTGGGTAAAGGAAAGCTATCTTTTGGGCATGCCTTGTTGACTGTTTTGTAGTCCACGCAAACACGCCATTTTCCATTCTTCTTTGGCACTACCACTGTATTGGATATCCACTTGGGATAGTGCACTTCTCTGATAGCTCCTGCCTCTAGAAGGTTTCCCACTTCTTTCGCCACTATCTCGGCATGGTGGAGTACTGATCTGCGAGTGCGCTGTATAATTGGTCTGGCAGTTTGGTGGACGTTCAGTTGGTGACAGATGAAGTTTGGGTCTATGCCAGGCATGTCATATGGTGTCCAGGCAAACACTTCGATGTTAGAGGTTAAGAATTCCATGACCTCTATCCTCTCAGTGCTGGACAAAGACGAGCCAAGCAAAAAGAACTTTTCTGGGTCTTTTTCATCTATTCTTACCTGTACCAAGTCTTCCACCGCCTTCTGTTCAGCTGCCTTGCCCACATCCGCAAACAGTTCATTGCTCTCAGGTTCTTCCACCATCTGTACATACCCTTTGGCAGCGCGACTACCATTTACTGTGATGAAGCACTGTTTGGACATAATTTGGTCTCCAAAGACCTCTTCAATTACTCCGGCTTCGTTGGGGAACCGTAATACTTGATGGTAGGTTAACGCTACTGATCGCATGGTGTGCAACCATGTCCTTCCCAAGATTATGTTGTAAGTTTAAAGGACTTTCAATACCTAGAATTCCACCTGTTTCGCCATTCTTCCTGCTCTAACTGGGAGGATTATCTTGCCAACTGGCCACTCTGGCATTGAGTTGAATCCGATCAGGGGAGATGTTACAGGTGCCAAGTCTTTGTCCTCCAGTTTCAGTTGTTTGAAGGTTTCGTAATACATTATCTCACATGAGCTCCCTTGGTCAATCAAAATTCGTTTGATGTCGAAATTCTTGACGCGGAGAGTGACAACCAGTGCATCATTGTGAGTGCAATATATCCTTGCCAAGTCTCTATTTGAAAAAGATATGACGTTTATGGCCTCTATTCTCCCCTTTTTGATGGCAGGTTGTGCACTTAATACCTCCCTTAAGTGCTCAGCCTTTTTGATCATTCCCCTGAGCTCACATACCCGCTCAGGTTCGAATACTCCATGTATTATGTTAATTACGCCTTGGGGTGGGGCGTCGACCGGCATTCCGTTTGGGTTATTGTGGTTCTGGGGGGTTGGCTGTGCCTCTCCTTCTATGTACTGGTCCAGATGCCCAGCCACCACTAACTCCTCCAAATGCTGTCTTAACGGCGTGCAATTTTCAGTGCGGTGCCCCTTTTCATCATGGAAGGTGCACCAGGACCTTTCGTCATAGTCTTTTTGCGCTTCTCCCAACTTAGCTTGCCATCGGACGAAAGGTTCATCGCGTATCTCACTGAGAATCCGGTAGATTGGTTTTTTGAACACCGTGGTAATTGCAGTGCGAACTTTTAACCACCTTTTGTCTGGGTCCTCTCTGTTGGCCACCTGTCTCGCCCATTCTTGCTTGGTCGTTCTGCCGTGTTGACTTTTGCCGTAGACTTTTTATCTGGCACTGCTGTTGCACCAGATTTTGCTTTAGCACGGGTGCCATCCTCCTCCACCTGAATATGCTGGTGCACTCTTTCCATCAAGGCCTCCATTGTGAGGGGTGGCGTCATGGTAATTGAGTCCCTCAATTTGTTACTGACTGGCAAGCCCCGTTTGTATTGTGCAATGGCGAGGTTTGTAGGGCAATCCCCAATCTAGTTGAAGGTTTCCCAATAACGACTATTGTAGGATCTCAACGTCTCCTTGTCGCCCATGTCAATGGAGAGTAACTGATCGATCTCCACTGGTGTTTTGGTATTTGTTCTGAACCTAGTTACGAACGCCTCTGCCAATTGCGCCCAGGAGGCGATGCTGCCTTCTCGTAGCCTTTCGAACCAGGTTAAACCTAAGTCACCAAGGCTTGATGGGAAAAAGATGCACATTAAAGCCTCATTCCGCCGGTATACTGCCATAACCTGGCGAAAGTGGCTTAGGTGCATGTAGGGGTCTGTCTTGCCTTCATAAGTAGTGAATTTGGGCTGGAGAAAGCCCGAAGGTAGTTGTGCATTCTCAATTGCCGGAACGAACGGCGAGTTCTGCAACCTTGCTAATGCTTTGTCCGTTGGTTCGTAAGCAAGGCGCGATATTGGCATTCCTACCTCAACGCTCCCATGCGTCCCAAGGGCCAACCGCTGAAGAGCTGAAACTCAGCGTGGGTCGCATGCCCTGGTATCTTCCTTCCATCGTGCCCTTTCTTCAAACACAGTTCGCAAGTCAGATGATCTAGGCAACTCTGTGTGCCTAGATGACATCTGGTGCGTGTGCGAATGCCGATAGGTGCTTCTCTCAGTATATGACCTCTCAGTTCTCGTTCTCTCAGACCTGGAGTAACGAGTCCTGGAAGTCCTTGATTGCGTATCGCCTGTTCCAAGGCTCCTTCTTTCCGTTTGTGATGGTGTGGTACGCCTACCACGATCTTCCAAGTGGCGAGGAGGCGTGTTGCTTTGGCGCCCCTCTCCTGTCGGCACCCCTTTTCCTTTTATCTGGCGCTTCATTGACTCCATGTCCGCTGCCATCCTTCGTATCAACTCGTCCTCCTCCTTCACGCGATCTTCCAGAACTTGAGGGTCCATCCTCTGCCTTTGTCTTTCAGGACTTTGAGAGCGACGGGGGCTATTAGCCCGCCTCCCCCTCGCATCCCTCCAGGGGTTCTGACGCTGGGGCTCTAAATCCTCCATGGGAGGGATAGAAGGCAAACCTTCGCGCCTCCCACCCCCCTCCGGGGTTTGTCCGTCAATAGCTGATTGTGGCAAGTCTTCATTGTGCGCCATTGCTTCCGACTAGAGAGGAAAAACTTGATCAAGACGTTTTGTTCTTACTGGAATTCCCACAGACGGCGCCAATTGTACGAACACGTAATAATCTTCTCGTATAATCCTGTTGATCAAGCCTGCGCTCCTCCAAACGTCGTCGCTTTATGTAGACACCCCATTTTTGACCGACCGTAAGACTCAGACGTCACCGATTGAGCGCTCGGTGATGTTGCATACTGTGCTCGTTTAGAAGTCTCAGAGTCGCGGCCGTGCGCCCTGCCTCCGGACTTCCGAATCCTCTTCTGTGCCTTGTCTCGGTTTGCGAACCAGACTCGGTTTTCTCTGTTTTCTTTCCTGAGGGAAGGGAGTAGTCCTGTAGATTATCTCTCGGTGGCCGTGGGCTACATTTCGTGGCCGTAGGCCATTTTGCCCATTTCGGAGCCCGGTTCCCATTTCGGAGCCGTCAGGCCGTGTGCCTCGGTTCGGGACCACCCAACCGTCTCCGATTCCTCCCGTTCTTGGCAGGTACCTCTGTTTTATCATAACGAGGCACACTGGGGTCTTAGATACCCACTTCGTGGCTGAATGCCACTTTCGGTGCTTACAGCCGGTTTTCGAGCCCCGAACCTCGCGGTTTGGCCCCCGAGCATTCGTTTTGCATCGGTTTTTGTTCATTCTTGGCAGGTACCTCTGTTTCATCATAACGAGGCACACTGGGGTCTTAGATACCCACTTCATGGCTGAATGCCACTTTCGGTGCTTATAGCCAGTTTTCGGGCCCCGAACCTCGCGGTTTGGCCCCCGAGCATTCATTTTGCATTAGTTTTTGTTCAATTTTGGCAGGTACCTCTGTTTTAGCACCAGGAAGATCACTGGAGGGTGGGAGGCCAGCAATTATCTCAGATAACCAGTTATGCTCCTCCGGCGCCCGTTTTTCTCACTTCCGGGCTAATGTTGAACACCCTAGGGCCATTTTCTTCCAACCACAACTACATATTTGTGATGAGGGCACATGGGAGGACCCTAAAAATTGGTGGTCGGCCAGTAATTCTTTATTTCATTTTTGAGCCTCTCCTTCAAATGCAATGTTGTGACTCCTGTTCCAGAGTTGTCAAATTCCAACCATGGAACCTTGTTCTACACACCTGGGAGGACACCGAAAATTGGTGGCCGGCCATTAATTGTTGACTTCATTTTTGGCCATGGCCGGCCGACCATGGGGAGTGGCTGGCCGACCAGTGGGGTGGCCGACCGGCCATCTTCAAGAAAAGCACCTGGCCGGCCTGCTTCCCCCTTTTGACCACTTTACAGCTGTCCAACTGTTTTTCAAAATATCTTCTGCCTCCGAGGGATATTTTGGGAGGGAAAGCTTGGGTGCATTTCCCTCCCCTTTTACACCCTTTTTTGGTCCATTTAAGGGGCTGACTAGCTCCTTTGTTAGGGTCAGAAAATTTTCTCTCAAGAGCATATCTCCATTTGATTCCATCTTCATCTCCAAAACCCTAAAAAATCTTCAAGTCCCTAGCTCATTCCTTCATCAACCCCAAGCCTCACCATCACCAACTCCATTCCAGCAGCAAAGGAAGCTTTTTCAGAGGCTAAGGACCAACAAATTCAAGCCAAGAAGCAACAAAAGCTTGATCTTCAAGGGTAAGTCTCAAAGTCCCTTTTTCTAGCACTTTTTTGCCCCAATTCTTTACCCTATTTTCTCACTGTTTTGGGCTCCGACCCCTACTGATTTTAGGCTTATTTTGAGCCCCTCTACAACATTGTAGAAGGGCTCAACTTTATTTGGCATCTCTATGATGCACCTCTTTCAATATCACTCTTTGTGCCAATATTTTGCATACTTTGTTTGGATTATGAGTGATCCATTTTCGAGCCTGATATAAACTGTGAGTGGGCCTATTTTGAGTCCCTCTACAACATTGTAGAAGGGCTCAACCATGTTTGGCCTCTCTATCATGCACTTTCTTTGTAATTCTCCATATTTACCGTAAAATTGCATGATTTATTTGGCCTGTTTGTGGTCTGATTTGGAGCATCTCGTGAACTGATATTGTGTTTATTTTGAGCCCCTCTCCAACATTGAAGAAGGGATCAACCTTGTTTTCATGCTCTGCATGCCACTTGCTTTGAATTCATGTTCTACTCTTACTTTTGCACGCTATTTTTAGCTCATGAGTGATCTGCTTTCGAGCATTCAATATACTGTTAGTGGGCCTATTTTGAGCCCCTCTTCAACATTGAAGAAGGGCTCAACCTTGTTTGGTAACTCTATCCTACACTTGCTTCACAATTCCTCCAATTTACCGTAAAATTGCATGTCTTGCTAGCTCACCATGCTTATGTTTTTGAGCCTTCATCAGGCTAGGAAAGTGTCTTATTTTGGCCTAATCTTCATATTTTGTTAAGGGTCCAAGACTGTTTGATGAATCCTTTTGGTATCTCATGTTATAGCCTTTGTTGGCTTTATTTCGCATGCTATGTTGAGCATATCTACATACTGAATTGGGGGATGTCATCTACTGTAAATGTGCATATTTTTGGTCCCTATTTAATGTTTTAGAACTGTATTTTTCATTTTGAGCATTGTATATATCGTTTGCTTCATTATTCCCCTCTTTTCTCCCATTTTTGCATGCTATTTTTGCCATACTTGTGATTGTTGTTTGGCCATTCTTTGTACTGTAAAAATGCTATTTTAGGGGCTGCCTAGCATCTGTCTTTACATGTCGTGTCCATATTGTGCATGTTTGGCATAGCTGTAGGCCATTTCGGGTGCATAACATTGCATTTCGGGCATCGGGTGTAATTTTGCTATAATTCGGGGACTGTTTTTGCATCATTTTGGCTGCTGAAATTTACATTTTCCATATTCCATATGCTACATTTCATGCTTTAATGCATCGCCTCGGTTTGCGCGCCCGTGGGCACGCATTTCGAGGCACCTCACTTTTTATCCGACGGCCTCTCATGTGAGTGTGGCTGAGGCCCTCTCATGTTAGTATAAGTCCATTTCGCATTTCGTATGTCATTTCATGCTTTAATGCATCGCCTCGGTTTGCGCGCCCGCGGGCACGCATTTCGAGGCACTTCATTTTTATCCGACGGCCTCCCGTATGAGAGTGGCTGAGGTCCTCTCATGTTGGTATAAGTCCATTTTGCATTCTGTATGCCATTTTCGCAGCATTGCATTCCGTATGCCATTCTCTCGGTTTGCGTGCCCGTGGGCACGCACTTCGAGGCATTTCATTTTAGCCTCATTACAGATCATATTTCATGTCATTTCATGCTTTAATACATCGCCTCGGTTTGCGTGCCCGTGGGCACGCATTTCGAGGCACTTCATTTTCATCCAACGGCCTCTTATGTGAGTGTGGTTGAGTATGCCATTTTATGCCTTAGGATCATCGCCTCGGTTTGCATGCCCGCGTGCACACATTTCGAGGCATTTTATTTTCATAGCATTGAGCATGCTAGGGTTGCATATTAGCTGCATTTCATGCATACCATGCATATTGCATCGTGTTCGGGATAGGCGTTAGCCCGGGCACGGGAAACGAGGCACGTTTCGTACTCCGAGTGACGGAACGGGTCTCAATTCCCAGGTCACCGACACTCCGGATTACCCATGATGGATTTAGGTTTTGTTGTAGCATTCATCTACATTGCACCCAATATTGAGTTGTGCAATCCGATTCCTCGGCCATCATGCATCGATATGCGTGATTGGTGGCACGAGGATCGAGGCATGCATATATTTGTGAAATACATTGCTACGCCCCTTTCCTGCTCTCTGTTGCAGCAAAATGAAGAATCAGCAACTTTCCGGAGTCTGGCACACATTTCGAGAAATGTTGCAAACAGAGGCTAATTGGTGCATCCCAGTGGATTTCCGCGCAAGGCAGCCCCTGGCTTGCATGCCAGTTTACAGCTTTCTTAGTTTAATTTGTTAATTAATTAGGATTCTGTATATTTCGGACTGTGATATTCTTTTATTTCGGACTGTATTATTATTTATTCGGACCCTCTGTGCGAGGGCAAAACTGTAATAAGTGTGGGTGAGTGTGATGTATGTCTTCCAACCCCCATTTCTTTCTCCCTTTTATTTACCCGCTTACGATGGTTAGATATAGGGCATATTTCAATTAGCATACAGTATGACAGCATGTTTGCTTCATTCATCTGTTTCGCACGCACTAGGCTCGGCGCATCATACAAACTGCATTTGTATTTTAATTCCAAATTGAATAAATGTTAGCTGTAGCATTCCATATGCCATGTTTAGAATAGCCGAGCCTGCTATAGTTGCATCTTTGCATGTGTTGCATTAGACATTCCTGTATATTTAGGATCATGCATTGATTTCTAATCAGTTTTCTGTTTTTGGCTTGGAGTACTCGGTAAGTTTTATGCTTTAGCATCCTTGCATGCGTGTGAGTGTTGCCATGAATAGCATGCTTACCATGAGGCTATATGCTTATGTGATATAACTGCCTTGAATGCCTGTGGGTGGAGGCTGAGTTACTTGAATTGGGACAATGCGTTGACTGTTTGTTTTAAGCCCACTAGATAGTGGCAAAATCATGTTTTCTAAGCCCACCTGAGGGTGGCAAATCCGCGTCTTAGCCTACCTGCGGGTAGCACCATCAAACCATTTTCAAACAAACAAACATGAAATGTTTTGTTCCAATTCAGGCGGCCCGGTCTATACTTGTTTGCTGCAAGCATCACATAGTAACCTAGGCTAATAACCGGAATAAGAGCATACAAGGTTTTCAAAAACAGATATCATGGTTAGTAGAGGCCGGTCTTTGACCGGGCGAGCGGGGGTGCTCACGAAGTGACCTTCCCCAATCGTACCCAAGTTCCCGAGCCGAGGCAACTTTGGTGATGACGGACACGTGGCCTTTGGCACCGAGTCAGGGTTTCCTAAATTTCCCAAAAAATAAAATATTTAGGTGGCGACTCTGTATCTGGCGAAGCAGTCCATGTTTGGCACTTCTTTCAAAAATCTGTTTTCAAAACGATTTGCCGAATTTGGACTCTTTGGTTCAAGATTAAGAACCGTGACATTTGAGTCCTTGAACTGTAGTGACCCCAATATGAACAGAACGGGACTTAACCTCCCGGGGCATTCGGGGACGTCTAGAGTTTCTGGCGACTCTGCTGGGGATTTAGAGAACTTGACTCGAACTCATGATATCTGGTTTTGACTACATTTGTGTGTTTCTTTGCATTGCATTTGCATCGGTGCGCCTAGGACACCGTGTTTGCCATATGCCATTCCCGAACGATTTGCCGGAGGCTTGTCTTGTCAAGTCATGTCCGTAAGGCTGATCGGCTCTGGGCTCTGACAGCATGGGAACACAAACCCCGGTTTTACCGGGGCACCCTTTTTGACCATTCGACCTAGTGCATATTCGGATCCATAGTGACCATTCCAAACTAAGACAGGTTGCTTACCCGTTTATAGGTTGTTTGAAGCCGCTGTGTGCGTAGTGAAACCCTAGTTCCTGACAAAATAGGACAGGGAAACCCTACCCCAACATAGGGGTGTTTTGGCTCTCACTTATCTGTTATGTGCTTTAGAGTGCGTCTCTACAGGAATGCATGTATCAGTCTATAAGTTTGGGCATCAGGCCTGCGGGCATCGTTCAGGCCTGCGGGCATCAGTCAGTATCTGAGAATCAGTTGTCTGCGGATATCCGATTCAGTTTTGGGGAACAGTGAAATGGGAACAGTAATCAGTGTTTGAGGACAGTGTATTTCCAGCTTATCAAACTGCGTGTTGTATGCCCGACTGTGTGTTGTGTGTATTTAATTTAAGCTGTTATGCTGCCCGTTTTTCTGATTATTTATTTCCTTTTTGGCTTTATTATCTTTTTGCTAGGGCAGGTTTTTAGCACGATTGCTTCCGAACCAGTAGATACTCCCCAAGCACTCTGGACACGAGGTCGCCGACTCAACCGATCCGAGGATCTCGTTGATGGACATCCAGTGTTTCACTCTCTACCCCCAGTTGCCAGAAGAAGGCCAAGGAGGCGTAGTGTGTCAGAGCAGGGATTACCAGGACAGAGGGCTACTTTGACAGTGAACAGCCAGGCTGAGATTTCTGTGTCTGCTATAGAAGTACATTTACCGGGCATCCAGATGGACAGCAGAATACATCAGTGGTAGAGGCGATGATGCGCCAGATGCAAGAAAGCATGAGGCAGATGCAAGAGGATTCTATCCGCCAAGCGGAATTTTCTAAACAACAAGCCGCAGTCATGGCCCAACAGGCCGAGCTGATTACTAGGCTGCAACAACAGAATGCAGCCTCTGCTTCACATCAGATTCCTCCTCCACCAGCGGCTCCGTTGCCCGAGCAGGCACCTATGGGTCAGAACACCTTGCCGAATCCTCCAAATCCTCAGAATACTCTCCCCAACACCCAGAACACCCTACCCAATGTCCAAAATATCTAGGAGGACACGAACATGCCAACGGGGCTAGCTCCGCCCCTGCTTCTGCCGCAACTGTCCAAGAATCTTACACCCAACCACCCGGACTCTCCATTTGAGTTCGAGGTAGATCATACAGCTCTGAAGCTGAGTAAGCTGGAAAAGCTTTTCAAGAAATCGCAGGGGGTGAAGGCCATCCCAGACATCGAAGATGGGTACACCGATGTGGCAGTGACATTGCCAGACAGATTTAAGATGCCACAGATCGACCGTTTTGATGGGTCCGGGGATCCTATGGTCCATCTCCGTCTATTTTCGGACATCTTGAGGCCAATGGGCCTAACCCGGCCGCAAAAGCTTTCTTTGTTCGGCAGAACTCTGTCGGGGGTGGCGGCCATCTAGT
>JAPPVO010005384.1:0-16932 GCA_030407325.1 Camellia japonica | reverse complement strand
CCTCTCTGCTTTACACTGACTGTACACTGTTCACGCTGTACACTCTGCACAACACAATACACAACACACAGGCTCTGTTATTTCTGCTTTATTCTGCATCCTGCTTGATCTGATAGTCATACTGACGTCTGTTTTGCAGTGTGGGTTATCGCCTACTTCCCCAGACTAGAGCCAGTGCCGAGACGGAGACCCCTCTGGTCGTCCCCCTTCTCTCCTGCGCGTTACGATGGGAGGTGCACTCGGAGGCCCCGAGACACATTCACGCTTCTTCCGCCGTTTCTTTCTGCACCATCACCCCCACCGAGGTATTGTTTTTCTTACAGTCGTTTAAACTTCGCTTTCAAGCGTACATTTCTATATCAGTAGATAATCAACTGTATTTCATTTCAGGTCACCTGGCAGCCGTGGGCTCCACTACCAGCGGTGATACGAGATCGATATGCCGGCGCCATCGAGACCTCGCGCTACCGGATTTTTGCTGGAGGGCCCGGTCTGTCGGGCTTGGTACCTGGGGGAGCGTTTTCTGCGCCAGACCCTCGGGTTGCCAGAGCAGATAGTCCCGGTTCACCCTCCCGAGCACATGAGGGATACCGAGAGGTTTTCTGTGCAGCAGATGGAGGACTACACCCTCGGCTGGGACGAGGACGGCTATAGGGGCGAGGGCGACTACTCAGAGTACGTCCGGACCTTCTTGATGCGGCTTAGCGGGGGCCCCGAGCTGATCCAGCGAGACCTGCGGCGCCAGCGGCCCGGGCAGAGGCAGAGAGCAGGAGTGGGTCGTCACAGAGGGCTCGCGCTCGCGGCAGGAGGGAGTGCAGAGGGGACGAGGGACGGGCTGGCCCGCTCTGCCTACCATGTTGACTTACAGGGGGCAGAGTGGGGAGATCTACCAGATCCCTTTTGCTCCTCCTCCGGCTGGTCATGAGTTGGCCGGCATTCCTGACTTGCCTCGGTATGTATTACTTTATTTCTGCATCTTGCATTGTTATTTCATTTCAGTTCATTCAAATATCCCACAGAATACTGATGTATTTAATACTTTTGCAGGCTTCCTCCGAGTATACCCGTCAGTCTGTGGAGCTGAATGCCTCCCTGATGGGGATGTTGCAGCGGACTCTCGACGCCTTGGCCGTCTACAGCCTGCCGGTATGTTCTTCTGACCACAGTCTCAAACCATACTCTGTTTCGCACATCTGCTCATACTGCACAAAAATCTGATAAACTGCTCACAGCTTTCATACACTGTACTCATACACTGCATTCTGTACTGATTCACTGTTCACAGCATTCACACACTGTACTCATACACTAGCATTCTGTACTGATAAACTGCTCACGGCATTCACACACTGTACTCATACACTGCATTCTGTATGATAAACTGCTCACGGATTCACAACTGTACTCATACACTGCATTCTGTACTGATAAACTGCTCACATTTTCTGATGTGTTTGTTCTTTGTATTTTCAGCCTCCTTTCCCCCGATCCCTCCAGTGGGTGGCGCTGCTCCAGCTGGGCCTCCCCTCTCTACTCCGGGATGGCAGGATATTCCCTCGCACCAGAGGGGGACGTGGTCACGTGGGGAGCAGCTCACGAGCTCCAGTTCCAGGAGATGGTGAGTCGGAGGCGGGGACGGAGTCATTTGCGGAGGAGGCCGGGGACAGCTCGGGTTCGGGCTCCGACAGTGACAGCTCCACGGGCTTATGTGCTTTTGCCCAGGAAGAGGGCGAAGGACTGATCCTCAGGCATGAGGCCTGCTGCTGATGATGATGATGATTTTGCTGCTCCTTTTCTTTATTTCTTTTCTTGTACTTTTCTCTTTTGGTAGATAGAGTACTATATACTGCCGCAGGCAGATTTTGCTTTCTTCAAAAGTTGTACTTTGAAAGAGATTATATAAAACAAACTTTTTGTCTGAAAAGTGTTTTATTTACATGTCTCATACTTCGCACTGCATTGATCATATTACACCTCAATGTAACGAATTTGATTTGTTGTCTGAAAATGGAGCATTTACACTGTAATAATCGGATAACCCACCAGCAGAGTATGTGTGTGCCGTGTGTACAGTATACAGACTACAGTGTGTGCAACGTACAAAATACAGGAAGTATAAAGCAGAAATATAAAGTAGAAAAGAAAATGTACCTCCCAAGCACGCCAGTAGCCTCCAAGCAGCTGTCCACTGCCACGAGAGACTGAGCTCATATAACCGTAAAGGGTGGCCAAAGCCGCGCCCCCCCAGTCATACTGCACAATCCTCTCGACGTCCACCAAAGCGCTGAGCAGGCAGAGGGGCACTGTGTTCGCCCGGTCGGCAAACAGGGTGGTCCCCAGCAAGAACATGAGGAAGCCGCGCGCATATCTCTCAGCGGCCTCCTGGGTCATCGGAGCTGCATCCACCAGCGCGGGCTGCACTCGGAACTGCACCTCGAACCAGGAGTAGCGGACGAACCCTGGACGAGCAAGTGGCGGCACCTCGCCGAGCAAGTAAATCTGAGCGGCAATCCACTCATCCATGTCTATATCGAAGGGGATCGGATCACCCCCCACCCCGATGCCGGTGAGCATCGAGAAGTCGTAAGGGGTCATCGTCATGTCCCCAGTCGCTGATAAGTGAAATGAATCGGTGGTGTCCACCACCTCTCTGCCAGGGCGGCAAGAAGAGGTCTACAAGCAGAGAGCCTGGAGAGTCCCCTGCAGAAGGTGCCAAAGCCGGCCCGATCTACAATGCGGCTAACGGCGTCAGGCAGCGCGGCGTACCAGTCGCGAGCGACGACGTTCCCATACCCGCGAACGGCATGGGAATCTCCCTGTTTCAAGCAAATAGTTGCAAAGCAATATGAGATGGACAGTTCTGAGGAAATGTGTTAAAGTCAATACAAATCGGGTATGCGCGCAGATTTTTTTAAAAAAAATTCAAACAGAAACCGGGTACCGGTGTGCTTGCAATAAACTACAAGCGCGTGATGCGTCAATGTGTTTTGGATGCTCCAGTGAAAACTTGGTGCATGTGTGCACATTTTTCAGATTCAAGCAAATATCAGGTTTCAGTATACTAGTTTGTGGACTGCGACCTATGATGTGTCAGTGTGCCTGTGAGGGCCAGCATGGTGCATGTGTGTACATTTTTCAGATTCAAGCAGATATCGGGTTATAGTGTGCCAATAGGTGAGCTACAACGTATGATGCGTCAGCGTGCTTTGTGTGATTCAGTTTAAATACAGCATACGATGTGTTTTCGGATTCAAACAAGTACCGGGTATCGGTGAATTTGCAGTGAAATGCGGTGTGCCGTGTTTGGGTGATTAAGACTGGTGCAGTGTGTGTGCATGTGTGTCGGTCCTAAGCAGATATCAGTTGTGAAGTTGTCTACAACCAACTACAATATACGGCATGTCAGTGCTAAGCAATTAAGGGTTGTAATCGGCTATGGCAGTTGACAGTTTACAGTTCTACATTGCAGGAAGGAAAACAGAGAAAAAGATGTTACCTCGGTGGCGCCGAAGGATAGGTGAGAGGAGGGCTCGCGCAGGAGGAGCTCCGGGTCCAGTGCCCTGTCAAAGCTGCGGAAGTGGCGGAGTCCATCTGGCGGAAGCACGTGGATAGCCGGCCGGTAGGTCGCCGGGTCAAAAGGACGCTCACTCAGAGGGAGGAGCTCGACCCCGGGGTCCATCTCGTGGTCCGGAGGAGTCCCAACATGCGGAATGTCATCAGCCATGGCAGTGGCGGTGAGAAAATGGCCAGAAAAGCCGGAATACGAAAAGTCAACCGAGAAAGTCAACCCCGAGAGGGTCGGAAATGGCCGGAAAGGTCGGAAGAAGAAAAGGCACGGAAAGGAAGACGGAATCAAGGGGAACAAGTCCCGAAAAGGAGAAAATAGCAACAGTGCACCGAAACGAAGATTTGTTCGGTTGAAAATGTCCGAAACGCGAAGAATATCGCGAATCCGACGAGAAAATGGGCGTGAAACGCGGAGAAATCAAAGAAAAACCGAGAGAAAATCGCTCTAGAAAGAAAGGGCAAGTGATTTCGGCGGACAAAAAGTGAAGAAATAGGGTTCCAAACCCTATTTTAAAAGACCCAAGACGAATGGCAGTTCTGCCCTGATCAGGCATTTTCTGCCGGTCGTCACTATTTTGTGCCGGTCGGCACTTTATTGTGCCGATGGATGAGTTCAGGCAGCCGGTGGCCACCCCACCCAGCCGGTGGTGTTCCCAAGGATGTTTTTAGGCTATGTGAGGGGTTTTTGGGTCTTCATAGCTCAATAAAGTGCAAGAAAGTGCATCCCCGACGCTCAACCGGCCTCCGTTTTGACCTCGGACCGTTTCTTCTGTGCGTGGCACTCGAATTCAAGCAAGAATGTATCCTTTTTGTATCCTTTTGTCTTTCGTAAAATTCAAAAGTTGCCCCGTGCGCATTGCACGCATCCATTACATTGTCCGGCACGTCGCGTCACGCCATCTTACACGTCCCTTGTGACTTGCATCATTTTCCATTCAAACGAGGTACGCGTGCCTCGTCTTGCATCTTCTTCATTTGCATTTCATCATGAGTCATGTGCGGTGTACTACCTCACGTGCTTCATTCTGCATTTTCATCTTGATCCACGTGCGGTGTACTACCTCGCGTGCTTCGTCTTGCATTTTGTTTTGCATTTTCGTAGCGGTCTGACGAGACCTTAAACACGTACCGGTCTGACGAGACCTTAAACACGTACCGGTCTGGCGAGACCTTAAAACACGCACGGTCTAGGAGACCTTAAATCCTCGGGAGGTGTAAGACCTTCAGTGCATTAAAGTGCACACCTCATTACATTTGGCATACATCGCATCGCGCCGCGTGCGCACCCCATTTGCACTCCATTTTCCATCCTTATGAGGCACGCGTGTCTCATCTGCCCTATCGTGCATTGTGCATTGCCCCAACGCGGGTCTGGCGAGACCTTAAAACACGCACGGTCTAGGAAACCTTAAGTCCTCGGGAGGTGCAAGACCTTCGATGCATTAGACTACATGCATCATATTGCATTTTGCATGCATTCCATCGCGCTATTTTGCGCATCTTATAGTTGCCCCACAAGGGTCCGGCGGGACCGAAAACACGCACGGTCTGGCGAGACCTTAAACCCGCTCATTTGCATTGTTATGCATCTCAAAAGCCGTGCGTTGGTGCGCATTTCAAACATCATGCATCATGTGCATTTCAAATGCATACACTGTGCATCCCGGTCTAGGAGACCTTAAATCCTCTGAAGGTGCAATTCCTTTGGTGTTCGTCGTGCCCGAACGACTTTCGGTGGTCTGGTAAAGCCACCTTTCTGTGCTCGCGGTGAGTTCCTAGAAGACCGACGGGGACGGTGAAAACTAGAGTTCGAATGGCTTATGCCTAGAACGCAAAGGTTCGGAATTTCCGAGACTAAAGTCTGGTTTAAATACCCAGGGGGTGTACCCTCGGCTTGAAATCTGTATGGAAACCCCATAGGTTGAGGCGGCGTGTTTACGCCTCGATTCTGGATACTGAACCAACCTAGTATATCGCCCTGTTGGTAAGATAGGGAAAGCTGCAATCATAGTCATTGCATCATAGTGCATTGTCATGCATCATTGTAGGTAGTACACATGTCATGCATTTCAAAAAAAAAAAACAAACAAAAAACACATGCATATGTCATGCATATCATCATTGTAGTATAGTGCATATGTCATGCATTTTCTGTAAATATCCATTCCATTGCATATGGCATTTTAGTTGCATGCATCTAGTGCATCATCTTCCATCCATGGCTTGCGCCTTTCCAGGTTGAGCTTGGTCTGGTATGTGCTCATACTTTTCACGTCTATACACTCATAGTTCTGTGTGCGCTCACGCCTTGAGGGCTTCGACACCTTTTCTATGTTAGACATGGCTTGTACGTGTACATGCCCTTCCTAGGTGAGATTTGGTTTGGCCCGCGTGCCATATCCATTGTATCCATTTCCATTGCATTATAGTGTAGCATTGTTGCATCCGGCATTAGGATCATTATTCCCTCATCAGCGAGTCGTTTCCCCACTTATGTCAATCTACCCAATACTTGTTCTTATGTCTGTCTACATTACTCATAGTTCTGTGTGCGCTCGCGCCTTGAGGGCTTCGACACCTTTTCTATGGTAGACGGACTTGTTACCTCCATCATTCTCTATGACATTCGTGTGGTTTCGAACCGCTCATGATTGAATCATGATTCAATTGCCCTGCACGTAGTTTGCATATAGTTTCAATTGCATTGCATTATCATTTGCATTAGTCATACATAGTTTTGTATATATTGCATATTATTTAGCATTCGCATTGCATATGTCATGCATGTTGCTAACAATATTGTACCCGTTAAGTTTGCTTTCTTTGCAGGCACGATATTGTATGTACGGTTCATTTACCGCTGGTGGAACCAGGCGAGCCGCACAGGTATTGTATCTCCCGAGTGAGACGTTTTGAGAATTGCATAATTCTCTTACATCCTTTCTGCATTGTGATGCAGACTGTCGCATGTTAGCTTATAACTGTCGCATGTATTGCTTCATTACAGCTTTCTTTGCATGATCATAAGTTATGCTCGGCTTCTTGCATTTTCAGTTGCATCTTGCCCCTGCCTACGGGCGCATACCTTATCTGCGGCTTGTATGCCTGTGCATGAACTACGCTGGTTTGATTCCCTAAGGGATACGTAGGCAGCTTGCGAGTTCAACCATTTGCGCTTTGTATGTTTGTCCAAGTCTTCGGCCTTGTCAAAAATGGGTTGTCTCTGGGCTTTGACATTCACTCCCGTCATTATTATGACTTCCGAGTTCTGTCAAAGAGGGGCAACTGTAGACACCCCATTTTTGACCGTCCTCAAGACTTGGACGTCACCGTTGGAACACTCGGTGATTATCCATGTTTGTGTTCGTTTGGAGATTCCCAGAGTTCTCGGCTCGCGCGCCTTGCCTCAGGACCTCCGAACTCGATCGTTTTGTGTCTGGTTTTGCACCAAACACTTGTGTTTTGCCTTGGGAGGGCAGGGAATGCTTTGTGAGGCATCCCCACACACCACCGGCTGTGGCTAGAGGCCACCGGCTGGCTGTAGTTTCCACCGGCACTATATTGTGCGGTCGGCACTATTTTGTGCCGGTCGGCACTCTTTTTGGCAAAATGACCATTTTGCCCTGCCGACTACTATGCACTTGCTTTCTGAGATATTTTCAGACAGCTATGTGCAATTTGCTTCCCCTCCATACACGTGTATGGAGGGATGAGCCCTTAGTTGCTTAGCTTGTAAGTCTTACAAGTTCTATAAGAGGAAGGCTCTTCCTCTTGGCTTAAGGTTGGGATTTCTTGAGAGGTTTCAGCCATTTTAGAGAGAGAGCAAGCTCTGGTTTTAGGTTAGATCATATATCTATCTTATCTCTCTCCTTTCTTACTTATTTAGTACACTAGGTGCCTTAGTTCACACTATTGCACACAAGCACCTAGTGTCTCACCTTCTCCTTGCAACTGAGGTTCTAAGGGCTCTGGTTTTAGTGTTCTTGACTGGTTTGGAGCTCAAGGGACCAACTACTCCAACCTTTGTGAAGAAAAGCTTCAAGGGTAAGAAACTTACTTTATTTACCCCATTTTTGCACTCCATTTTTGCACTCCATTTTTTCCTAGTTTAAAACAGTTTTTGAGCTTAGTGTTTGGCACAAAAAAGTTCTGTTTTTTAACCCTCTTTGTTGTATATTAAGGGTGCTAGGTGATTTGGGGAAGTTTGACCCCCTTTAGGCCTTGAAAAGGGCTCATTTTTGTGCTATTTTGGAGAGATCCGAGACTTTGGTGTTAGGATCTCTTCACCACTGAAATCTTGAGGGATTTCAGTGGTGAAGAGCATGCCTTAGAGTCTCAAGAAGGAGAGGGCCACCCCCTCTCCTTGATGTCCTTGAAAAGGGCAAGTTTTGCTTCCTTATGGAGCTTCATGCTTGAGTGAGTGTTGAGCATGTTTGACTTGTTTTCCATGCTTATATTGCCATGATATAACATGATTTCAAGTTGGTTTTGGTCTCCTATACATGCTTAGTATAGTTGCCTTGTAATGCCTCTTTATGCCTTAACATGCTTAGGTTGTGTGCCTCCATTTCTAGCATGTTTTAAGCTTGCATTTGTGAAGCTTGTATGCTTATTTTGCCATGATTTAGCTCTGTCCATAGTTGCTTTGGTCAATCTCATCATGCATTACATAGCTCCTTTGTATTTGGCTTGTTGGCCTTGAGAGCATGTGAGTGTAGCATGCCTTGCTTGCCTTATTTATTATGGTTTGGAACCATTTAGCATGGTATTTCAGACCTTTTAGTGTACTTGTATGCACGCTTTAGTTGCTTCTTTAATGCTTTAAAAGCATGTGTTGAATGCTCCATGTTTTGGTCATGTTGCACGCCTTTGTGCTTGAACCTCTTAGATGCCATCTAGGTGCTCCTTAGGCTTTGTTTAGGTCTGCTTGTGACCTGTTTTGAGTCCCTTTAGCTTTGTGAGGCTTGGTAGACTTGGCCTTAGTTTAAGCCTTAATGGCTTGTTTCAAGACTTGGACCATTTGTTGCATGCTTTGGCTTGCTTTGTTGCATGATTTGGCATCATATTTTGCATGATTTTCAGAGCTTTATATGCATGCCAATTGTCCATGTTTAACTCACTTCAAGTGTGCTTGAATGTTGCTTGTTTATGCCTTGAGTTGGTACCTTAACATGTGTATGTGTGCATGTGTGTTTGGCCCTCATAATTTAGTACTTTGGCCACTGATTTTAGGCCTTTTAGAGTTGCCTAATTCATGTATAAGTCCATCCCCCATTGGTTTGCATGTTTGCTTGAATGCCTTGCATAAGTGCATCACATTGTTCACTTTGCATGATAGATAACATGCTTAGGGTTGCATCACATTCGCATGCATGTTAGGCCTCTTGAAGTGAAGTATGATAGAGGTTTGGCACCCTTGTTTGCTTGATTGCATTGCATGCATTTGAAATTAAAATTGCACTCTCGATTCTTTGGGCCATCATGCATGGAAATGCGTGATTGGTGGTCCGGGAACCGAGGCACATCCCCTTTGAGTCAAAAGTATGATAAGGAGTGTGTTTGGTGCATACATGCTTGAATTGCATTGCCATGCATTTTGTTGCCCTCTGCTGCTGTGAGTTGCAGGTTTTGCAGGCATTTTGTGCCGACCGGCACTGTTTAGTGCCGACCGGCAGTGAATTGGCAGCCGATGGCTTCACTCAGTGCCGGTGGCCTCCCCCTTCAGCCGGTGGTGCTCTACCCCAGCCGGTGGTACTCCCCAGTGCCCTGAGAGGCACTCCTGGGATTTTGGTAATTTTCTGAGGAGGATAGCAGGGAAAACAGAGGCACACTTGTATGACAGTGCGATTCCGAGCCAATTCCGAGCGCGCGCTGCATTTGGGCCCTCCTCCCGAGGCATTTACTGTTTTAATTAGATTAATTATTTGTCTAATTAATTTAGTGATTTTGTAATAATTAATTAGCTTGCGTAGTTAATTATTTGTATTATTATTTTGGTCCCTCCGAGCGAGGGCAAAAATGTAATAAGTGTGTGAGTGGGTGTATGTCTTCCAATCCCCATTTCTTTCTATCCCTTTTATTTACCCGCTTTCGATGGTAGATTAGGGCACATTTAAATTAGCATACCTTATGCAATGCATGCGTGCATTCATGCATTTGTTTACATACATCGGGCTCGGTACATCATACAAACTGCATCGTACTTTCAATTCCAAATTGAATACGTGATAGTTGTTGCATTTCATGTGCCATGCTTAGGATAGCCGAGCCTGTCTAGATTACATTCCGCATGCGATGCATTAGCCACTTAACATGAACTAGGTCATGCATGTTTGCTAACCGAGTTATTGTTTTGGCACGGAGTACGATGTAAGTATTTATGCTTTAGCATATCGCATGCGTGTGAATGTTGCCATGACAGTATGCCTGCCATGCGGCTAAATGCTTATGTGTTATAAACTGCTTGAATGCCTGTGGGTGGAGGTTGGATTGCGTGAGTTGGAACAACTCATTGAAATCCGTATTTTAGCCTACTTGCGAGTAGCAAAAACCAACACGTTTTTCGAGACAAAACGGATATGCAATGTTTATTTCCAAGTTAGGCAATCTAGTCTATACTTTTGTGTTGTGCGCATCACATAGTAATTCTAGGTTAATAATTGGGATAAGAACGCATAAAGTTTTCAAAATTGGATATCACGGTTAGTAGAGGCCGGTCTTCGGACCGGGCGAAAGGGGGTCTCATAGCTGACCTTCCCCGATCGTACCCAAGCTCCCGAGCCAAGACATTTGGTGATGACGGACACGTGGCCTTCGGCACCGAGTCAGGGTTTCCTAAATTTCCCATTTTAAAAAATATTTAGGTGGCGACTCTGTAATCTGGCAAAGCAATCCATGTTTGGCACTTCTTTTCAAAAATCTGTTTTTCTTCAAAACGATTTGCCAGAGTTGGACTCTTTGGTTCAGACTTAGAACCGCGACAACAAAAGGGAGTCCGAACTGTAGAGCGAAGCCCACGGGCGCGTCTACAATAATTCACAGTTTTGCAAATTTGGGAAGTTTTTTATCGTCCTATACTTTTTGTGTAGAATTTGGATGCATCGTACATATAATTTTTGGCGGGGTACATAGTATTTTTGGAACTTGTATTAATTGCTCTAGTGGTATATATAGATTACCTTTTGTCGTGGTACATATTACCATGGTAATTTGTACCTTGCCAAATGGTCATTACAATGCATAGTATAGTAAAAATGTTTCGTATATAGAGGACATTGTTTTGGTAACGTATTTGGAATGTATGACGTTATTATTTATAATTGGAATATATATAGTTGGTTTGTATATAACTTTACATTAGAAGGTGTTCTTTTTTGTTTGATGGTTGTAAGTGAAACATGCATTACGGAATAGGTGATAATATATATAGGTTGTATACCTATTACAGGTTGCGGTGGATACATACAGGTTGTGACAAAATTTATTAAAATGAAAAAAACAAAACAAAAATATAAAATGGTGTTTTTGGTGACAAAACAATTGGCAGCCAAAAACAAAAAATCTTTTGGAGACTAAATATTTAGTAGCCAAAACGAATCGAAAACAGTTTTGGCGACTAATTGTTTAGTAACTAAAACTCAAAACACTTTTAGCGACTAAATATTTAGTAGCCAAAACGAATCAAAAACAGTTATGGCAACTAATTGTTTAGTAGCTAAAACTCAAAACCCTTTTGGCGACTAAATATTTAGTCGCCAAAATATAATAAAAAAATTATAGGCAACTAACCTTTGTAGTAGCTAAACAAGAATCAACCTTTCCGTGACTAAACATTTAGTAGCTGAAATAGAACTATTGGTGACTACAAATTTCGTCGCCGTAGATATTTTAAGTTTTCACAACAAAAGATTTAGTAGCTAAAGATGTGAGCTAAACGAATTGATGTACCCTTTGGGCGACTAATATGTTAGTCGCCAATGTCAGTCATCAGCGACTAAGCCATTTTTTGTCGCTAATACCTATTACTTTTGCCTACTAAAATATTAGTCGGTATTTTTGTAGGACTTTTGGCGACTAAATGTTTTTTAGTTGCCAATACCTTTGGCAACGATGAATCCGCGACAAAGCCAGCGACCAAAATTTTCGGTTGGCAAGTATTTCGGCGACTAAAATCAATACTTTTGGCGACTAAAAAATTAGTTGCCAAAAGTATATTTTCTTGTAGTGTATATTTGCAAGAAGGACAGAAATCACATAATCATAAGATTATCATTCTATCCAAATGTAACATGCATTGAGCATTTGTGTATTATCAATACACACTCTTGCATATTTTTAATGTATAGATTTAGTTAAGAAAAACATCTAAGGGAGGATAGGGGTTGAGTATTTTTTTACCTTAAGAACTTTTACAAACAATTCTCAACACTAGTTTTGAATTGGTAACCACTAAGCAACCCTCTCCTCTTTCTCTCTTTTTCCTTTCTTTTTCTCATCTCTTTTTCTTTCTTTTGCTCAATTGGGTGTATGTAATGGAAGGGTTGAACAATGCTCTTAGTTATAGGAGTTTGAGGATCTATTTTATTTTTATTTTTCCTCTTGGCTTGGGAATTATTATCTACAAGCATAGGCTTAGAGTGTAAAGGTATGCATAGGCTTAGAGTGTTAAGGCATGCTTGTCCACCTTTGATGGGGTTGTGTGTATTGTTGGAGAAGCATGCTCTTACAAATGCATGCACAACAAAGCCCAAGGAAAAACCTTGGGAAGGGCAACCGGCCATTCTCTCAATTTCTTATATATATATATATATATATGATTTTGAGTCACTTTAATATTATAGTATTATTATATGTAACTAAAAGACTTGAGATTGAACCAATTAATCTCCATCGGTTAATTTTCTTGTGCACAAATTATTAATGCAAAACTTTATACAGAACAATATATATTAAGAATTAGATTTGTGTAGTCATAAAAGTGACGATGATGATGACAATGACAATAATAATATGAAGATAAAAATTGCACTAATTAAATAATTAAAAGTTAATTATAGAATTTCGTCACAAAATGTTGTCATGGAATTGGATTATGGATGTTGATTACAAAATTTAAATAGCTAAATATAATTACCAAAATAATTTCAGATACAAAACTACGGGTTCTCACATGTGTGCAGTCGTTTATTCGACAATTGATGTTGTGGATTCAACATCAAGCTAATCAATTCCGTGTGAAGGTTGTGGTAAAAGACATACAGAAGATTTGAAGACAAATTGGAAGCGGTTCTGGTAATTTGTTTGGTGTCTTTGTAATCTTTCTATTTTCAGCAGTGGATTGATTTGTGGCATTTCGCCCATGGTTTTTTTATCACAATTGAAGGTGCTTCAATTGTAGTTTTTCCTCGTAAAAAATCGTTTATGTCAATTCATTGTTTTTTGAAACAATAATCTAAATCATTTTCGTACGTGCTTGATGATTTAGATTGTGTGTTTTAATTGGTTGGAAATTAAATCTTGATCTAATCACGAATCATTTAGATTTCTCATGTATTTTGGCCTCGATGTTTCATTTTCAGGTGGTGTTAAGGCCATGAATATATTTGGGGGCGCCCATGGACCTTTCGGGAAGGTCAAAAAATGCGTTGTTTCAATCATTAATAGATAAGATTCATCGTAAATTGCAGGGATGGAAATGTTCCTTGCTAAGCTTTGTAGGTCGTCGTGTCTTGGTTAAGCATGTGCTTCAAGCAATACCCATTTATCTTTTGTCACTTTTTAAAATGCCCAGTTTGGTTGTCAAGAAAATTACGTCTATCACTCGTAGATTTCAGTGGCAATCTGATAAAGGGCATGGTGTGTTTTGGAAAAATTTGGATAGTTTGTGTCTTCCTAAACAATGTGGTGGGCTTGGGTTTAAAGACTTGGGTTGTTTCAATCAAGCTTTGCTTGCTAATCAAGCTTGGCGTCTAATAGCGGAACCTACATCTATGCTAGCTAAAGTTCTGTTCGGTAAGTATTGTCCTAACTCAGGTTTTTTGGCATCTACCGTCCCAAGAAAGGCTTCATGGGGTTGGAAAAGTATAATATGGGGATGAGAGTTGTTGAAAAGGGGGATTATGTGGAGGATTGGTAATGGTCTATCAATCAATTTATTTTGTCATAATCAAGTATCGTCTTAGAAATATATAGCCATTAAGACATGAATTTATCTGAATTTCTTCTCATTTTCTGTATATTGCCATGTGCCACATGTTATAAATTCAGAATTTAGGATTTATGAATGTATAACGCATGTGGTTCCTTTTGTAATGCTTACTAGAGAAATAATGAAAGACTGTTATCTTATTAGTTTTTCGCATATATGGTGTATATTATGGATTATTCTATTGTTAGATTTTAGGAGCATTACAATTATCATTTTATTAAGGTTGAAAGTTGCAATTTTTTTTTTCTCATTTTTTTGATTTTGTTTATTTTTTGTTAATATGTATCACAATATGATTGGTTTATAAATTAATTTTATATTCTTAAAATAAAATTTTAAATTTGGATTCTTCCTTAAATTATATTACTATAATTGAAATGAGATCAATATTCATTCCTTAAATTATGTATCATTTATCAAATTGTAAAATAAAATTTTAAATTTAAATTCTTTTTTAAAATTATGTTACTATAATTAGATTGAGATCAATATTCACATGTGCCATAACAATGTGTCATAATATTATTAATCTAAATATAATTTGTCTTAAATACATGTATTCAAATCATTAATTGCTATTAAAATTTTTATTTTTATTTTTTTGATTTTCTGGTTTTAAATTTTATAAGATTCTTTATATCCTTTTAATTACAAGGACTTGACTAATAAATTTTTTTAATACAAAAATTTTAATTTTTTTAACAAAAGACAAAAATATTAAGAGAGTAAATGACTTTTTTAGGACTTGCCAAACATGGTGGATCTTGTTCTTTATTTTTATTTTTTTAAATCTCAATTGTCAATTAAACAAATTAAAATAAAAAAATGAAAATATTTTTGGCTTAAATTGCTAAAAAGTAACTTTTGCTATAATAAAAAAAAGAAGAAGAAAAAGAAACATTAATTTTCTATTAAAAGTGATGGTTCGTGAAATTTCTTTTTTTATTAAAAAAATGAGAGTTATAAGTGATAATTTATTGTTCATCTTGAATTTTTTCAAATCAAATGAGAATACTATTCTAAATTTTCTTCTTACCCTTTCTTTTTTTTTTTTTTTAGATACTTTTATTTGTAAAAAAATTATTTTTATTATATTTAAATATTTTATTGTAAATTTTAAATTAAAAATAATTTCTAAAAAATCATATTTAAATTATTTTATGCCGTTATAAAAATTAATTTTTTTTTAATATCAACTTATTCAATGATTCCATTCTAAAAAGTTTATTTTTTAAACATTTTCAAAAAAATATTCTATCATAAAAACTTAAGCATATCACTTTGGGGTTTGTTCATTAATATTAATATTTTTTTATTTATTATTTAAAAAATAAATTAGCAAATAATTATATATATTTATATATACTATTTTGTTTCAGTTTCTTAGGTTTTTTGATATCTCTGCTCAAGTCCACTCAAATTTATTTTGACTTTTTAAATTTCTACATAGATTCTTATCGAATTAAAAATTTTGTTACTCAATCTTTAAAAAATTTCATGCTTGACTCGAGTTGTTTGGGTTAAGCTCGCCTTAATTTGCAACTCCAATGAGGGGGTTGAAAGTTACATAATTAAATTTGTAACAAATTAAAAATTGATGCATAAATTGTGGTAAAATTATAAAACTTAAATTGTATATTTCAATATTTTTTGTTTTAATAATTTACATACAAAAATCTATCTGTCTATATTATTTTATATAAAACTA
The DNA here is from genome assembly GCA_030407325.1 of Camellia japonica. Taxonomy (NCBI): domain Eukaryota; kingdom Viridiplantae; phylum Streptophyta; class Magnoliopsida; order Ericales; family Theaceae; genus Camellia; species Camellia japonica. The sequence continues at coordinate 1,450 of JAPPVO010005384.1, read as the reverse complement.
TGTTATTAATTTTTTTACATCCCATACATAACACGTTTTTACCACTAGTAATTTCAAAATACAAAAGGGGCTGGCTTCTCTCCAGTCCGTGATCGAACTAGAGGGTACTGTTGGGCCCGTGGGGGGCTTACTACGAGTCTCGTTTCGATAATCTGAACCGTTCAATGTGTTGAACTCGTCAAGTACTATATGGCTATATAAAATCACATTAATCGGATATCGATGGATATGTGATCAAATTACTTTTGTATAAAGACAAATGGATGGTAAAAAAATAAACGATTGACAGAAATCTGATCCGATGAGATAGCTATCGCTATCCGATCAACGTGATTTTTTACAAGCATATAGTACACGACGAGTTCTACACATTAAACGATTCGGATTATCAGAACATGACTCATGGTGAGCCCTCAAGGGTCCAACAATACTCTCTAGTCTGATCATGGACTGGAGGGAAGCCCAGCCCAATACAAAATACCCAAAATTTGAACATACCAGATAGGGGAAATTATTATTTAGGGTCTGTTTGGTAACATTTAAGTTTTCAGTTTATATTTACAAAAATTTTATAAATTGGTTTTTGTTTATTTTTAGAAAAACATAAACTACAAACGCGTTTGGTAATTGACAAAATGTTTAAAAAAATTTAAAAATATAAAAAAGAGTGAGAAATGGCAAGTGGTGGCAAGTGGCGGCGGACGACGGTGGTGGAAAGTGGTGACGGTGGGGTGGGGGTAGCGGGTGGTGGCAGGTGGGTGGTGGTGGTGGGTGGGTGGGTGACTGTGGCGGGTGGTAGGTGGTGGTGAGTGGGTGGGTGACGGTGGCGGGTGGTGGGTAGCGGGTGGCGGGCGGCGGGCGGATGGGTGGTGGTGGCGAGTGGTGGTAGTGGTGGTGGCGGGTGGGTGGGTGATGGTGGCGGGTGGTGGTGGTGGGTGATGGTGCGGATGTTGGGTGGTAACGAGTGGGTGGTGGTAGGTGAGTGGCGGTGGGTGGTGAGTGGTGGTGGCAGGTGGTGGCGGGTGGGTGGTGGTGGTGGGTGGTAGTGGTGGTGGTGGCGGGTGGGTGGTGAGTGGTGGTGGCAGGTGGGTGGCGGGTGGTGGTGGTGGCAGGTGGGTGGTGGTGGCGAGTGGTGGTAGTGGTGGTGGCGGTGGGTGGTGAGTGGTGGTGGTAGGTGGTGGTGAGTGGGTGGTGACGGTGGCGGGTGGTGGGTGGTGGTGGCGAGTGGGTGACAAGTGGCTGGTGGCTGGTGGCTGGTGGTGGCGGGTGGTGGGTAGTAGTGGTAGGTAGGTGGTAGTGGTAGGTAGGTAGTGGTGGCGGGTGGTGGGTGGTGGTGGCAGGTGGGTGGTGAGTGGTGGTGGTAGGTGGTGGTAAGGGGTGGGTGGTGGTGGAGGAAGACGATGGTGGAAAATGGTAACGGGTTGTGGCTAGTGTTGGGTGGTAAAAAAAA
>JAPPVO010005383.1:0-69875 GCA_030407325.1 Camellia japonica | reverse complement strand
TAGCATTTATTTTTTGCTTTCCATACTTGTGATCATCTTTAATCACCTCTGCAACCTCCCTCCTTTATTGGCTTTTCCTTTGCCTTAAAAGTTGTTTCAAACTACTTGTTTGTTTAAGCTTGAGATAGAGGTATTGTGCTTAATGGTTTAATCCCTTTGGGGGTTCATTACCAACAGCATGACACTTCTCTTATGCCTAAAACAACACTTGGTTTGGTACTCCTTTCCATTAGAGGACTTAATCTTCACTTTTGGACTTAATGGACTAAGGAATGGTTGGTAATTAAAATGAAGTAATAAAATTGGGACTAAAAATGATGCAAGATAATAAGCAATTTGGTGTTCAATCGAACGTTAATTGAACACATGGAAACTTGAGGTATTTCATACTTGCTAGTGATGAAATGGTTCAAGTTTCCAAAGTCAACCACTTCCCTTGATCAATCCATGATAGGCAGGAGATTTGAGAGTCTTTTATTGTGCATTTATTGAAATTGTACACCTTGGTTCATAAGTACACCTTGGTTCATAAGCCATCATGCAATGAAATTGCATCAATTGATGGCTTGCGAATTGAGCTTGCCACTCATTTAAGCTGTTTGATGATAAGGAGGTGTAAGGTGTACAAACATACCTTTAGAATACCCTGTTTGTGCTCTCTATGCTTTCTATTGTAGTAGGAGGAACCAAGCTTCAGTGGCTGGCTGACCACTTTTTTTGGACGGCAGGCTACCTTTTGTGACCAGCCAGCCACTACTTCTGGCCTGCCGGCCACTTTTGTCAAATTGAGCAGCAACTTTTTGGAACAGAACAGAGCAAATGCTGAGTTGAAAGATGTTCTAACTGTTCAACAAAGGTATTCTAGCAACGGAACAGTGGGCTTTTCGGGTGAAAATCCGCGCATGCATGAGCATTCCTCGCTTCCCAGGCTAATTAGTTAGCTTAGTTACTTCTTTCATGTTATATTCATGTTGTAATTAATTAGTTAGTTCTAATTTGTAATTAATTAATTAGTGCAATTAATTTGTTAGTTTCATAGAATAGCTAATTATTGGTTTTGTAATAACTAGCTAGCATAGTTAGTTTATTTCGTTTGTAATAATTATTTAATTCATTTTGTAATAGCTAGTTAATTAGCTTAGCTAGTTAGTTTATTCAGACCCTCCTGGCACAGTTGTAATAATGTGTATGTCTTCCAACCCCACGTCTTTCTCCCTTTTATTTACCTGCTTATGATGGTTTGTTTAGGGTATCATGTTTCGTTTAGCGTCTCTTTTGCCTTGCATCCATTGTCTTGCATGCATTGAGCTTAGCGCATCATTCTAACTTGCATTGTTAGTTAATACTTCTTTGAATACGTGCTTAGACCGCATGTTATCAAATTGATTCATATACCATATTAGTAGCCAAGCCTAGTAAATTGCATATCACATGTGTTACATTAGTTACATTGAATAGTTAGGATCACGAATTTTTCTAACTCTTTTAACTTTTTTGGGCTTGGAGTACTAGGTGAGCTTTTATTTGTTTTAACATATCGCATGAGTGTGGTTACCATGTCAAAGCATGTTCACCATGAAGCTAAGTGCTTAAGTGATAAACTGTTTGAATGCCTGTGGATGAAGGCTAATTCCGTGAATTGGAATAATTTTAGTAATGTACATATGCGATTACTTTTTCAAGTGGTACATATTCGAAACAATTTTGCAAACAAACATGAAATCAAATTGTTTCAATTTTTGCAAGTTAGTCTATACTTGTGTGCATATCACATAGTAAGTTAGCCTAATAAAGTGAAACAAGAGCATATAATGTAAATAAGATGCACATCATGATTAGTAGAGGCCGATCTTTGATCGGGCGAGTGGGGTGCTCAATTCATGACCTTCCTCTCTCGTACCTAAGTTCCTGAGCCGAGACAATCTTGATGATGACGGACATGTGGCCTTTGGCATGAGTCATGGGTTTCCTAAATTTTCCAAAAATATTTAGGTGGTAACTCTGTATCTGGCAAGGCAGTCCATTTTTGACATTTTTTATTCAAAATTGATTTTCTAAAAGATTTGTTGGATTTGGACTATTTTGTGTTTTCTATTTCACATTGCACTAGTGGAATCATATTCAGAACCACAAGAATCTGAACTGTAGAGCTTATCGTCTTCCGAAAGGAGCACGAAAAGTCAGGTTATAACAAGTCATGGGTTTTCTAAATTTTCCAAAAATATTTAGGCGGCGATTCTGTATCTAGCAAAGCAGTCTATTTTTGACATTTTGATTCAAAATCGATTTTCCAAAAGATTTGTTGGATTTGGACTCTTTAGTGTTTATCTATTTCACATTACACTTACGAGATCAGATTCAGAACTGCGGAAGTCCGAACTGTAGGGCTAGTCATATCCGAAAGAAGCACGAAAATTCGAGCTACAATGTGCGATGGGTACGGTCTTGTGTTTTTAATGTTACCATTGGTTTATAGTCATTACTAATATCTAACAATTTGATGTAAATATTCATATTATGTATAATGGAAATCAGATTGAACAAAAAAAGGGGTTGACAATCATCCAAAATTAGGGGTTTTACATCAACAAACAACAATACTAACAACTTTGTCAATATCCACATTATATTCCATTGATATCAGAAAGTGAATATTGACATTGATGTCATAATATGAATATTGGCATTATGTTCAGAATGTAATTATTTCATTACCATCAACAACCAACAACACTAACAACTCTGACATTGACACAAGGGGGAGATATGGAGTGTATTACAAAATAATAACACATGATAATTTAAGACAAACAAGTTATTACCAATATTTAACGATCTGATGTAAATATTGACATCATGTATAATGGAATACACATTGAACCAAAAGAGGGTTGACAACCATTAAAGATTAGGGGCTCTAATTGCTTTATAACCATCAACAAACAACAATATTAACAACTCTGTAAATATTTACATCATATTCCATTAGTGTCAGAAGTTGAATATCTACATTATATTCATACTGTGAATATGGACATTGAAGTAGATATTTGCATCAATGTCAATATTTACACCATATTCACATCATATTCGATCACCTTATAAATATTGTACATTTGCCAATATGATGTTTACATCATATTCCATCATATTTCAATTTGGGGGGAAATTGAGGATTCTATGGACATCAATAATCAGCAATACCAACATTGACAGAGGGAAAAAAAACATATTTCATTACCAAATCACAACCAAAAACAACATTAACAACAAAGGAATGTAAATTATACATTTGTTTGTTAATATTATTCATATTGAACAAAAAATCAACATCACCAACATGGACAAAGAGTGAAAATAGGGAGTTCATTACAAAATGAAATCCAAAAACAACAATAATAACTGGGGCAATGTAAACATATACATTTGTGATTATATTATATTATCATTGTTTGAAAAACAGAGGGTGAAAGGATGGTGCTTACCTTTGGTCCTCATTGTGGATGGGATATGTAAATCGACGGCCGATGAGAACCAAGGAAGAACGAACCCCAATCCTTTCCATGTAAACCTTCACAATGATGTGTTGATGTGGAATAGCAGTGGGCGGCGATGGTTGGCGGTGGAGGATGACGGTGGTGAGGCGATGTGAAATCTAGGGTTATGGTTTGAGAATTTCTTGGTGGCCAACGATGAGCTTTTTTTAGGGAATAAATGTGTTGTGGAGTGATGTAACGACTCTGATTTTTCATAAGTCATTATTTATTACTATTACTTTATTTTCTTTTTGGCTTTATTAATTGCGTGGCTACATGAGAATTTAATGTAGTATTTAATTAATTTATTGTTTTATTTAATAATATGTAATTAATTTGAATATTTATATATATTTATATATTTATATTTATGTGTATTTATATAATATTATATAATAGTCAATTAGGTTAAATCATAGGAGGCTGCATTAGAAAAAAAGCGAGAGAGAGAGAGTTGCTGAGAGAGAGAGAGAGAGAGAGAGAGAAAGAGAGAGATTAATCAAAATCAAGAGGCTGTGTTTCATCAAGAAAGTTGAGAGAGAGAGAGAGAGAGAGAGAGAGAGAGAGAGACACTATGAGAAATCAAGAGGGACGGCAGGAAAGAAGAGTGGAGCAAAAAAAGATTAGGGCTTTGTTTTGGTAGCTTAATTAATTCTCCAAATATTTCTTTGATCATCGAAAAATAATTGTGTGTACAAAACCCACTTCCCTTGATTTATGTTTAATTTGGTGTTTTTATTTATTTATTTTTATTTATTTGATGTTAGTTTGATTTTGATTTTGTTTAGGTTCTTCTATTAAGTTTTTCTCTCATCCTATTCAGTTTCTACCAAATTAGTTTGCGTTACCTTTTAGAACATTTGATTCTGGACAACTTTTGTTCGTTGAGTTTTGGTCAGTTTGAATAATTTAAGTATGAAACAATGCGTTTTCCTACTGCTTCAGCCATTTACTTATGATTACATTATACTAACTTTATATTTTTTTTTTGCAGAATGGTGGGTCTTACTAAATTTTTATGCAGGGCTGACCCACCATAATTTTTATGTTTATTTTGTTTATTCTATACTCAATTTATATTTAGTTGTATATGGTTAAGAAACTAAATGTCACCATATCTCGGGAAACTACTCCTTCATCTCAGTGCGGGTGGAATTACTTGTCTTGTCCCGTAACAAGAATTAAATGTACTTTTATTTGTGTCTGCTGGACACGTGGGTGTCAAATATTTGTATTCATACCAGTATACTTGTATACTGACCCATTTTGTCTTTTGGCAACTCGGGTGGATTGTATTTGAGCGCAGTCGAGCTTCCTTTGCAGGATTAGTTTGGACTACGGTGGTGACGAGAAATAACTATAGTTGTTGGATATGTCGTTTGAACTTCTTTTGTTTTCTTGAGCTAAAGGTTAATATTACTTTATGTATTTATTTCCTTTTTATGACCTTAGTATTTTGATAATTTGACATGATTTGTAATTTTACATTATTTAAGTTATTTTGACTATTTATTGTTACTTTAATGTTGGAGGTATTGGTTAGTTATGAAATTATGATGGATGGTTTGGTTGGAGTTTTGTTAGTTTTTTTTATCCATTGTAATCTTTTGAGGATGAAAATTTACTTAAACCCTTTGGAGACGTGAACGTTTAGATTTTGTTTTACCTCTAGGATTTGGATGATGCAATATTGATTGGGGTTTAGTCCTAATTTAATATTTAATTATCCAAATTTTGGGGCGTGGTAGTTTGGTATCAGAGCTCTTGGTTACCCTAGACTTGTGAGAGTTTAGGTGATCCTCGGATTATGGAAACATGAGTTATCTGGTTTATTTTAGTGGTTGAATTTATTCTCAGTATTTATGAAAGAATTCTTTTTGTGTGTTTAACTTGAAGGTGATGGCTGGAAGGTATAATTTGATAAGTGCTTAGCCTAATGGCACAGGGGAAGAAACAACTACTAACACGGTGGCGACAGTGGCAACGACGGTGGTGGCTGCTATCGGGGCAACCAATACTATGCAAGTTAATGTGGGGGAGATGATGGCTCAATTACTTCAAGTCGTGCAGAACAGTAATCAAGGCCAACAGAGAGATCCCTTTGCGAAGAGAGCAAAGACTTTGGGTCTTTGGGAGGTCAAAAATTCTCTGGAGATGGATGACCCATTGCAGTTGACGCTTGGGTTCAGAAATATGAGATGGTGTTTGGTCGTATGCAGCTCACTGAGGTCTAAAAATAGGAGTTGGCGACACATCAGCTTAAGGGAGCAGCCCTATTTTCGTGGAACTCGTGGAAGGAGGGTCTAGATTTGACGACTTTGACTTGGGCAGATTTCAAGACCCGTTTTGACCGAAAGTTTGTTCCTACTGCTATTCGATCTCAGCTGAGTGATGAATTTTCGAAGCTGACTCAAGAGGGCAGAATAGTGATCGAGTATGTCACCAAGTTTAATGAGTTATCTCGTTATGCCCCTTACTTGGTTGACATGCAGTAAAAGAAGAATGAGAAGTTTATTAAGGGGTTAAATCATTACCTGTCTAAGTCCCTTATTCCCTTTGATATTGAACCGTTTGATAGAGTTCTTGACTTAGCTATGACGTATGAGGAAAAAGAGAAACAGTTTAAAGAAGGGAAGGCTAGGGTTGGAGAGACTTCCAGAGGGAGTCATTTCCAACAGCGTGATGGGAACAGATACTGACCCTATGATCAAAGGCATAGGGGTCAGCAGTTTCAGAGGCCACAGTAGTAGAATAGTCAGGGAAATTTCAAACCTTAGGGTAATTTCCGACCTTAGGGAAATTTCTAGCAACAGGGGCACTATTAGAGACAGGGTGGTTCGCGCCCACAAGGTTATCAGGGACAACAGCAGCAGGTGCCACAGTTGGGTAATTGTCCTCCCGTACCTCAGTTGGAGGGACCCCCACCTATTAAAGCAGTAGCACCTCAACCAATCAATAGGAAGTGTTTTGGGTGTTAGTAGTTGGGACATGTAATCAAGGATTGCCCTCAGAGACAACAGGCGTAACAGGGTCAAACAGTTCTAGCCAGGGCATTTGCAGTGATGCCAGGAAATGACAAAGTGCAAGGTACTTTTAATCTTTTTCAAGAACCCATTAGAGTACTTTCTGATACTGGTGCCTCTCATTCTTTCATATCTAGACAGTTTGTACAAAGAGAACACATTGTAACTACTTCTTTATCTAGACTTATTTGTGTTGAGACCCCTTTAAGAGGGGCAGTTACTCTTTATGAGATGTGTAACGATTTTGAGATTGACTTTGCGGGTAGAGTCTTGTATGCGGACCTAATTGTGTTAGGGTTTGAGGGGTTTACAATTATTTTGGGTATGGATTGGCTACGAAAATACTTTGTGACTTTAGATTGTGCTGGAAAGACTGTAAATATAGATACTCCTGGTATGCCACAGCTTACCCACACTTTTAGCGATGGAGAAGAGTCAGTAATGACGCGTTTTCTATGCTCTGTAGAAATCTCTAAGTAGGATATTAGTGAGGTAGATGTTGTACGTGAGTTTGAGGATGTATTTAAGGAGATATCTAGACCTCCACCTCGATGGGTAATAGAATTTCGCATTGACTTAATGCTAGGAACTGCACCAATTTCTAAGGCGGCATACAGAATGGCGCCTAAAGAGCTTGTGGAGATGAAGAAACAGTTGGAAGAGATGCTTCAGAAAGGGTTCATACGTTCAAGTAACTCCTCGTGGGGAGCACCCGCGATCTTTGTCTCCAAGAAAGTGGCACTCTCCGCATGTGCATAGGTTACAGAGAGTTGAACAAGGTGACTATCAAGAACAAGTATCCACTCCCTAGAATTGATGACTTGTTTGATCAGTTAAAGGGGGCAGCTATGTTCTCTCAGTTTGATCTCAGAACGGGTTATCATCAGATGGGTGTGTCAAAGGAAAGTATACCGCTTATTGCTTTTCGAACCCGGTATGGGTTGTACAAATTTCCTATAATGCCTTTTGGTTTGAGAAATGCTCCAACTTATTTCATGGACTTGATGAACAAAATTTTTCAATCGTATCTAGATAAGTTTGTGATTATCTTCATAGATGATATCCTAGTGTATTCTAAGAATGAGGAAGAACACAAAGAACACTTGAAAGTTGTGTTGCAGACTTTGAGAGAGCAGCAATTGTACGCTAAGTTCAGTAAGTGTCACTTTTGGGAGAAAGAAGTTCGGTTTTTGGGACATGTTGTATCCAATTGGGGGATAGCGGTAGATCCTAAGAAAGTTATTACGGTCAAAGAATGGAAGCAGCCCACGAACCCTTTAAAGGTGAGAAGTTTTTTAAGACTAGCTAGTTATTATAGGAGATTTATAGAGAAGTTTTTCACTATTGCAGCACCCACGACCAAGTCGACCCCCAAGAATGTGAAGTTCGTATAGACAGATGATTGTGAGAGAACTTTCCAGGAGTTAAAGTAGCATTTGACTACAGCATCGGTGTTAACTATACCAGTATAAGGGGAAAAGTTAGTAGTGTTTACTGACGCGAGTGGAACTGGGTTGGGATGTGTGTTGATGCAGCATCAGAAGGTTATATCTTATGCTTCTCGACAATTAAAACCTTATGAGAGACGATACCCTACTCATGACTTAGAGTTAACAGTAGTTGTTTTTGCATTGAAAGTGTGGCAACACTACTTGTTTGGGGAGCGCTTTGAGTTATACACAGATCGCAAGAGCCTCAAATATTTTTTTTTTCTCAAAAAGAGTTGAACATGAGGCAACAGAGATGGGTTGAATTCATTAGTAGTTGAATTCATCAATAGTAATGATTTTGAGATCCTTTACCACCCGGGGAAAATAAATGTAGTTACAGATGCACTTAGTCGACAACATGGGATAATAGCTTCTTTGATGATTCATGAATGGAAGTCCTTAGAGTTAATTTCAATGCATGATGTTCAACCAATAGAGAATGTTGAAAGGGCATACATTAGTAGTTTGACCATGCAACCGATGTTATTAGGTAAAGTTCGTCAGATGCAAAATTTAGATGAGTTTCTCATCAGCAAGCTCGATGACCTTGTAGTGGATTTGATCGATGATTTTCCTACTGATTGGTCTATGGACGCAAATAGGAGATTGCGATTCAATGGTAGGTTGTGTGTACCTAACATTATTGAATTAAGGAAATAGATTATGGATGATGCCCATAGGTCCCGATATACCATTCACCCTGGTGCGACTAAGATGTATCATGACCTGAAGAGGACGTTTTGGTGGGAAGGTATGAAGAAAGACGTAAGTGAGTATGTTTCTCGATGCTGTGTGTCAACAGGTTTAGGCAGAACACCAACGACCATTTGGACTTTTGCAGCCTCTCGAGATCCCTACTTAGAAATGGGAGTACATCTCTATGGACTTCGTGGATGGATTGCCATAGTCTAAGCGAGGCAATGAATCTATTTGGGTGATAGTAGATCGACTCACCAAGTCTGCTCATTTTATTTCTATCAGTGTTCACCGAACTGCGGATAAACTGGCTAGGCTATATATTCTAGAGGTGGTGCGACTTCATGGTGCACCAGTTTCTATAGTTTCGGATCCTGATCCGTTGTTTGTAGTAGAGTTTTGGGAGAGTTTTCAGCATGCTTTGGGTGCTAGGTTAGACCTGAGCACTGCTTATCATCCGTAGACAGATAAGCAAACTGAGCAGGTAAATCAGATATTGAAAAATATGTTGAGAGCTTGTGTCCTCGATCTTGGTGGTAGTTGGGAAAAACACTTTCCATTGGTGGATTATTCTTATAATAATAGCTATCACTCTAGTATCGGGATGGCACCTTTTGAGGCTTTGTATGGAAGGTCATGTCGATCACCTGCTTGTTGGATAGAGGTAGGAGATGCACTGTTGTTAGGGCTAGAGTTGGTGAAAGAGACCATAGAGAAGGTGAACATTATTCGGGAACGTATTAAGATTACACAGAGTCGTCAGAAAAGTTACGCTGATAGAAAACGTAAGGGGGTTGAGTTGAATGTTGGAGATTTTGTGTTTTTGAAGGTCTCGCCAATGAAGGGTATCATGCGGTTTGGAAAGAAGGAAAAGTTGACACCTAGATTTGTGGGACCATATGAGATCACTGAGAAGATTGGTAATGTGGCTTACAAATTAGCTCTACCACCTGCTTTAGCTATGATTCACAACGTGTTCCATGCATCTTTATTGTGGAAGTGTGTACAAGACCCTTCCCAAGTAGTTTCACCAAAAGGGTTGGAGATTAGTGACAATCTAACATATGTGGTGTGGCCGGTTACTATTCCAGACCAGGATGTAAAGCAGTTGCGACGCAAGAAAGTGAACTTGGTGAAAGTGCAATGAGTGAGGATGAGAACGATATCACTTGGGAATTAGAAGAGAAAGTTTGGCGCATGCACCCAGAGCTTTTTGCTTAGTACTATCTCCTATCGAATCTCAGGACAAGATTTTTTTGAGGTGTGTATACTGTAATGATCCTGATTTTTCATAAGTCATTATTTATTACTATTACTTTATTTCATTTTTGGCTTCATTAATTGCATGACTACATGAGAATTTAATGTAGTATTTAATTAATTTAATGTGTTATTTAATTATATATAATTAATTTAAATATTTATATATATTTATATATGTTATATTTATGTGTATTTATAAAATATTATATAATAGTCAATTAGGTTAAATCATAGGAGGTCGCATTAGAAAGAAAAAAGAAAAAAGAGAGCAGCAGAGAGAGAGAGAGAGAGAGAGAGAGAGAGAGAGATTAATCAAAATCAAGAGGCTATGTTTCATCCAAGAAAGCCGAGAGAGAGAGTTAGTGCCGAGAGAAAGAGAGAGACACTGTGAGAAATCAAGAGGGACGGCAAGAAAGAAGAGTGGAGAAAAAAAAAACGTGAGGATTTTGAGATTTATTTGAATGCCTTAGGCTTTGCATTGTTATGTTTGTTCTCATGAGTAGATGAGAGATTGTGTATATATATATTGTTGTCTCGTTCTCATGAGTAGACGAGTGCTTTGATTTACGCGCGTACATATATGCTAACCATCAGGGGAGTGTGGGTCAAACTTGGGACGATGTCCCCGTGCAAGTTTGACTTCGGAGCGGTGTTAGGTATATGGGAGGCACATGGGATATATGTGTAGGCTGGAAGTGAAGGGCCGAAGTGGTGGAGTTAAGGTACAAATAATTAAATATGAGTTTATTGGTATAGTGTGAATTGTATTGATTTGTACATCTTGAAAAATAGTAAACGACCTTGATAAATTATGAAATTTAGGCAGAGGCATGTATACGTAATTCCAGACAATTTTGTATTTTAACTTTGTACTAAAAAGATCGATTAGAACTTGTAATCGGATGATCTTGGTTATAGTAGTTTTTATTCATTTTAGCAATGCAACTTTTAAAGGCTTCTTTAACCCACAAAACGAGCTCATTTTTATTGATTTCTCATAAAATGAAGTAAAACATTATTCTGAACACTTTTTGTGTTTTGAACTTTTCCGAAAAAAATCATCTTAGGGCAGTTTCTTTTCGTTTTCAATTCCAGATTTTTTTCGATCGAATTTCGTTTAGGTTCTTCTATTAAGTTTTTCTCTCAACCTATTCAGTTTCTACCAAATTAGTTCGCATTACCTTTTAGAAAATTTGATTCTGTACAACTTTTGTTCTTTGAGTTTTGGTCAGTTCGAATAATTTAAGCATAAAACAATGCGTTTTTATACTGCTTCAGCAATTTACTTATTATTAAATTATATTAACTTCATTTATTTTTATTTTTTTTTTGTAGAATGGTGGGTCTTACTAACTTTTTATGCAGGGCTGACCCACCATAATTTTTATGTTTATTTTGTTTATTTTATACTCAATTTATATTTAGTTGTGTACGGGTAAGAAACTAAATGTCACCGTATCTCGAGAAACTACCTCTTCGTCTCAGTGCGAGTGGAACTAATTGTCTTGTTCCGTAACAAGAATTAAATGTACTTTTATTTGTGTCTGGTGGACACGTGAGTGTCAAATATTTGTATTCATACCAGTATACTTGTATACTGACCCGTTTTGTCTCTTGGCAACTCGGGTGCGTTCTGTTTGAGTACAGTCGAGCTTCCTTTGCAGGATTAGTTGGGACTACGGTGTTGACGAGAAATAACTATAGTTGTTGGATATGTCGTTTGGACTTCTTTTATTTTCTTGAGCTTAGGGTTAATATTAGTTTATGTATTTATTATTTTTTTTATGACCTTAGTATTTTGATAATTTGGCATAGTTTGTAACTTTACATTATTTAAGTTATTTTGACTATTTATTGTTACTTTAATGTTGGAGGTATTGGTTAGTTATGAAATTATGGTGGATGGTTTGGTTGGCGTTTTGTTAGTTTTTTTTTATCCCTTGTAATCTTTTGAGGATGGAAATTTACTTAAACTCTTTGGAGACGTGAACGTTTAGATTTTGTTTTACCTCTAGGATTTGGATGATGGAATATTGATTGGGGTTTAGTCCTAATTTAATATTTAATTATCCAAATTTTGGGGCGTGACAAGTGAAGAGATGGAATAGGAACGGTTGGGTTTTCAGAATGGAGTATGCGCAGGAGAAATGGATGGAGGGTATTTTGGTCTTACTACATTGAATGAGGCCTAATGGAATAATCAAAAATGATTTGAGTTTTATGGTATAAAAGTCTTAGAAATGAGATTTATGAATAAAGCTCTCATTATTTTTTTATTTTTTATAAAAAAAAACATATAAAAAATAAAGAAAGTTATATGAGAATTTATATTAACTTTTTTAACTATAAATCCAAGTTCCCAAACGGGCCTAGTAAACTATATGTTTCCTCTCTATTCAAGGATATAATTTATGGGTATGGCTTGGCCATCTCAATTTGAGAAAATGTTTGGATTTGATAAGCCTATTTTAATACCGATTTAATTATCTGATCCGTTCATTTTTTGACTCATCAAACATCAATAGTTATATGTTTAAATCAAATTTGTATTATAAAAAATAAATGATTATTTTTAAAATTATATTTATCGCCTATTTTTTTAAAACAAATATGATTCAAACATATAGTTGCTGATATTCAATCGTCTTCACTTTTTTTTTATATGAATATTCTACTCAATAAATTCTAAAAAATGAACAATTTAAATCACCGAAATTAGTCTCAAAATGAATCTATTAAACCCAAACATTCACTCAAATTAAAATGACAACTTAAAAGAATTCAAAGTCATCATTTATTTTGGCAATCTTCAATGTTCTTTTTTCTGTAAACCCACCCACTGTCTCCCAATCACTTTAGTTAACTTTGCAACTATGTTTTTTGGGTGAATATCTTTGCAACTATGTTTCCTTCCTAATCAACTGAATAATTTTTAACGTTTTAAATATTAGGAGGAATTTTAATTCAGTGTATGCTTTTTAAAAAATTACACATAATTGGTAAATTTTATACACATTAATAATTAAACATATAAACTTTTTCATGATTTTATAATATATTTTTCATAGTACTACCATTGATTGCTAATTTCCTCTAACTATTAGTATCCTTGAAATGAATTAATATCTATTACCATATAATTATATGAGAAGTATCAAATGATAACGGTATCATAAATTTTTGAAATTATCAATCGTAAATTTATAACAGGCTAATCAACTTTATTGGTCATTCCAATTGTAAATCAGCCATAAACTGACAATAAATTGATAAGTATCTACATATTTATATATATATATTTTATGAAATGTATCCACTTCAAGAAGCAAAAAAAATGATGAGTATCAATCAATAGGTTATCCAATCTTTTTTTTTTTTTTAAAAAAAAGATTGGATAAAAAAAAAAAAAGATAAAATTATAAAGATATCTACAACTTGCCACACCACCATGAAACTTGAAAGGCAACTTGTGATTTTATAAAAGAAAAGAAGAAAAATAATGCAATGGAAATTGATGCGACATAACTGCAGATTTAATCTTAATGTGGGAGGGGGGAATATGTTGCCTTGAAGTTCTCTATAGCTTACCATTGATAAGGTTATTTAGGACATTCGATCCATAAATTTAAATGTTAATTTTTTTTTTGGTGAATAAATTATAAATTAAAAAACAAATAATTACAAACTACAAGAGGCATACTTCCAGAACTTACCAACTATACAAGATACAGACAACAACAAACCAAAGCAACAACAAGACAAAAACCTGTTCAAACACCACATAAGCAACAATAGCAAATGAGGGGCAGGAACAGGGCCAACACAAAACTACACCGAAGGAAAGGCCTAGAGATTGCTAGACCACAACTCAGATCCCAAACAACTCAAAAGAAAACCTACTAACATAATAAAGTCGTGTACAAAGCCAAAACATGAGCTGGGATTACAAGATAACCAATAGAGCTTGTCATAAATAAACTAATATATATAAATTAAAAAAAATTAAAAAAAGACTATAAAACAAACACCATAGCCTTCTAAATAACATATAACATCAGAAAAAGGCATCAGCAAAATGGCAACAACAACACACAGTAGATAGGCCACAATAGACAAACAGTACCAGAAGCCAGCAAGTTAACAGCATAGCAGCAGCAAATGCCAGAACCACAGCAGTTGGCCTGCCAAAACTCCAAAACAGTAGAAAAGACAATAACAGCAGCACCTAGAAGCTTCAACATTCAACAAATTGGGACAAGATCTACCAAACTGGGCTATTTGCTCAAGGCCATCATTCAGTCAAATGATCCTAAGAGAGCCAAGCAATCACCAACTCAGTATGACAATTCCACAATAGTTAACTGCAAAAGCTCACATGATACTACTAGCCTGCACTCAACACTCAAGTACACACTACACACAGCAGTTAACTATAATGTATGAGAAACAATACAAAACTATTCAACAATATATACATCAATCACTCCACCCACAAAGAAGAACTCTTCTAAATTAGACGGGCTAAGTACCTGTACCTAGTGGCGGAGACACATAGGGCCCAGGGGGGTAACGTGTCTTCCCTGGGTTTTAGGATTTTTTATTTTATTTTAAACATAAAGAAAATATTTTAAATAAAAAGATTTATAAAAATATTATTTAAAGTGAAATGTCAATGACATTTTTAAAATTATGAGAACAATAATAGTTATTTTGATTGAAAATAAAAAGACTATAATAAGTCATATTATTATATATGAAAATTTCAATATAATGGTGATATCTATAATTATTGACATGCAAACATAATTAATTTCAATGAAGATATGGAATTTATTGGAATGTTAATTACATTTAACATGTGAAGTTTATCCTCCATTTGTTTCTTTTCATTCATAACTAAAATGACCACTATATAAATTATAATCAAGCAACACATCTTCAATTATAAAAAATAAAAAAAATTACAATAAGTCATAACTAATATCAGAATAAGTCATAACTAACTATTACTTGATATATAGTCATAACCAAAATAACAACCACAAGAAATTATAATTAAATTATATCTAACACTATAATGTGTTATAACTAAAGGCCACGAAGATCATAATTGCGACATATGATAGACACTTTTTTTGTGGTATATTTTATAGAATTTCTATACTAAAATATATCATTGCTATATCAACTTTTCTTCTTTTTTAATTTTCCAAACCTCCTATAAAATAGTTACTCCCCAATATTTGTATAAAATTTAATCTCAAATCCTTTAATTTAAAATTCACTTTTATCCAACTGAACTCTCATTGTTGTTTATTATGAAAAAAAAATTAATGTTGTCATTAATTTGTGCCCCATTTTTACTGAATTCCTGACAACGCCACTGCCTGTACCAAAGATAATTAGTTAATTATAGGTTTTCACTACACTCAACCCTTAAAAGTGCGAAAAAACCCTCCTCACACACAATCCTGATATAGGAACTCACCAATACTCTAGAAGTTAAAATATTTGTCCAAAAAAATAAGTTTAAGCAAAATGTCCAAAATATCTTATATATACATAGTTTCATCATACAGTCACTCTCTCTCACTCTTCCTCTTTAAACCCTAACTCCCTATCTCTGTTTCTACTCCTTCGCCGCTACTCTTCCAACACTACTCGTCTATCGTCCTCCATCGATGCTCTTCCATCCTTTTCCATAGATGTTCCTCGTCATTGAACCAGATCTCTATAGCTTCGCCACTATTGTTGAACCAGAGCTCCATTGCCCTGTGCCGTTAGTTTCGGTGACGATCTCTCGTCGTCGTCGCAGTCATCATCTTTCACAGTGGTTGAGCCTTATAACAAAAAAAAATTGAATTATTTTCAATCTAAACCATTTGTCTACTACTAGAAAAAAGTATATTTTAGTTATTAAACTCAATACAAACGGATATTTTATACATTTTTCTTATTGAGTTTAATGACTAAAATATATTTTTTTCGACAGTGTTACTTAATAAAAATAGGCGAATGGTTTTGACTGAATACAAATAGAAAATTAAGGTTTAAATTAATAAAACTAAAAACTCACAATTTATTTAATTATAAAGCTTAAACCATAAAGTTGTTTTTTTTAAAAAAAAAATTCCAAACAAATTATGTGGTAGTATTTTTATATATACTAAATGAACAATTATTTGTCTCCTAATTAATTAACAAGTATGAGTTAACAAATCATAATTAATTTAAAATACTACATAAATAATACTATAAAATATTTTGAAACTACTGAATAATAACATCTGAAATATGTATTTTTAGTTATCTCAATGTTGTTTGTCTTCAAAATTCAAAATCAATCCACCATAGCTTAAGTTCCGTTTGAAAATTGATTGAGTTAATTGATTTTTTTTTATTTATAAAAAAGACATGTAAAAATTAGAAAAAGTGATATGATAAGTTATATTAACATTTTGACTATAAACCCAAGTTCCCAACCGAACCTAGTAAACTATATGTTTCAT
Source organism: Camellia japonica (assembly GCA_030407325.1). Lineage (NCBI taxonomy): Eukaryota > Viridiplantae > Streptophyta > Magnoliopsida > Ericales > Theaceae > Camellia > Camellia japonica. The sequence goes on along the minus strand of JAPPVO010005383.1, from coordinate 53,358 downwards.
TCCTAATCAAGGATAAAATTTAGGAAAAAGGTTGGGGCCTCTTTTTTGGGGAACCCCCGCCACCCCCAATGCATTGTAATTGGCTAACTTTTTTTTTTTTTTTCTCCTATCTCTGATTGACATGTGTCTGCGGGGGTTGTGGGGGTCAAAACAAAAGAGGGTCTGTATCATTTCTGTAAAATTTATAGGTTTAGCTTCTCTCAAGTTAGCCATCTCAACTTGAGAGAACATTTGAGTTTGATAGACCCATTTTAGTTTCGATTTTAATGATCTGAGTCGTTCACTTTTTAAGACTTGTTAAGTAAAATATTTATATAAAAAATTAATATAATCGAATATCAATAGCTATAAGGGTTTTTATGTGACTTTCTCTCTCTAGGAAGAGTTTAGGGTGGGAAGGAGTTGGGGTTGGGGTTGTGTTGTAGGCGTGCTGAAATGAAATTGAAGGGTGGTAAGGAGATGGAGCATAAGTTGCCGGTGGTGAGGAAGGATTTTTGGCGACTAAATTTTAGTCGCCAAAGGTGTTTTTTGTTGTAGTGGAAGTAGGGTTAGGGATGGAAAGAAAATTGAAAATTTATGAAGTAAATTTATAATAAAAAAATAAAAAATTTAAGGGATAAGAGTGCAAATAAAGAAAATGTGCTACTAAGCAAGGCATATGAAATGACACTTGGCGCATTTAAATCGGGTCCTGGCATGTCATGGTTCATCACACATTACATGCTGGTTTACTACTTTAACACTGTGTAAATAATTAATTATCTTGTTTCTAATTTTTTGAATTTAATTTTTTTAAATTAATTTTTTTAATTTTAGTGATTTTTTAACATTTTAAGTAATTTTTTTTACTTTTTAAATATATTAATATAAATACAATTAAAAATATAATATTTGTGAATTTTTTTTTATAAAAAAAATTACTAAATACTAAAGATACAAAAAAATATATATAAAAATTTAATACATTTTCATATTCTTGTGTATTTATTAATTTTTTTAAAAAAAATATTTTCTCTTTAGATACATTTAAGTTAAGTGCGTCTAAAAAGTAAAAAATGTGCTTAAACTATTATAAAAAAAAATCACTGAAAATAAAAACATATAAAAAATAAAATAAAAAACTCAAATTTTAAAATATTAAATTCAAAAAATTAAAAGTAAACCAGGTAAATGGAACAACAGAGTCAAAAAAAATTTAGAATTGATAATCAATGGTCCAAATTAATTCATGATGTTAGTCCATAACAAACACTTACGTATTATACATCTCACAAATAATTTTCTGAAACAACTTTTTAAGTTCAGAGACTTTTTCCAATATGCGAAGAGAATTTGAAAACAACAATGCTACGTCGCTCGAATTCTTGCCCCCCCTAATCCCCCGAACCAAAAACGACGTCGTTTCGACGTTTTTGGAATTTTTTTTTTTTTTTTTCGTTGAATCAGAGAAGAAGAAGCAAACGCGGAGGAAGAGAAGAAGAAGAGAAGAAGAAAGAAGGGAAGAAGAAGGGAAGGCAGACGACGGCGGCAGCGATGATGGCAGAGCTGCGACGATGGCGGAGCTGCGACGATCCATCTCCGAGCTGCGACGATTGGACGGTCGGCCGGAATGCAGGGGGCTTTGTGTGTGTGTGTGTCTCGCTCTCTTTCTCTCTCTCCTCTCCGCTCTCCGCTCTCCCTCTCCCTCTCCCTCTCCTCTCCCTCTCCTTCTTCCCCCTGCATCTTCCCCCTGCGTTTTTTGAGCTCGGAAATGGTGAAAATGGCAGAAAAAAAAAAAAAAAAAAAACCTAAAGCCCAAAACGACGTCGTTTTAGGCTTTAGGGGGGTTCGGGGGATGAAATCCTCGAGCTACCAAACATTATTCATTTGAAAATCAGTCTAAACCAAACATGAATGCGACCAATTTGACAATGATTGATATATGACTTTCTATAGATGACCAATTGAATTACCCAGTTAGTTTACATTCTCTAGATCTAGAAAGTGCTGGGTTTCGGTTTTAGAATTTTCTTAATGATTTTTTTTTAAAATCTAATTTAGTGGGGGAAAATATATTAAAAAAATTACTTATTATTTTCATATGATTTTATGATTTTATGTTTTTTTTTTAGGGTGAAAATTGTACGAGTACGAAATAATATTCTCGTATAATCCTATTGATCAAGTTTGCACTCCTCCAAACAACGTTGCTGTGTGTGCCGGAAACCCCTCCGATGCCTAAGTCAGCAACTAGACAATAGACAATAAGCTCTGTGTATTCTAGAGTAAGAATTGTGATACCTGTACATAGGTCCTGCTATGAGCTTTTATAGATTATGCCTGGCCCAATCCTAGTAGGATTCCAACTCTCCTTATAAGAGTCCTCCTAGGAATCACACACCCTACTCACTACCAACCAAGTGAGATGGTTTGCACAATCTTAGTAGGACTCTACTCTCCTTAGCAGAGTCTTCCTAGGAATTACACACCCTACTCACTACCAACCAAGTGAGATAGTGTGCACAATCCTAGTAGGACTCTACTCTCCTTAACAGAGTCTTCCTAGGAATTACACACCCTACTTACTACCAACAAAATGAGATGGTTTGCATAATCCTAGTAGGACTTTACTCTCCTTAGCAGAGTCCTCCTAGGAATTATATTCCAAAGGATAATGCACATTCTGATAACTCCTTACTCACTGCTTGCCAAGTGAGATGGCCACTCCCTTATGCACGGATATACATTCCTGACCGAGCTGCCTTATCTCGGTCCCTTGTTGTTCGGGTCATGTGATCGAAAGCCGATTTACCGAATTGCACCCTGCCGAGCTAGACATAGCTCGACCCTCTCCATTGACAACATCTCGGTTCGATAAAAGACTATCTTCAGATAGCTAGGTCCAGGCCCTAGCAACCCATCTCTGGCCGACCTAGTGTCTTCTTAGCCCAAGACCGAGCTACATCAGCTCTTATCTCGGCCCATTGTGCGGCCTAACTTCCAAAGAAGACTTTTCCTAGCTCGGCCCAATTTGTTCACAAATTACCCTCTCAAAAACAATTTTTAAAAATAATATTTTTCTAATGTTTACTTTTGTCACACTAATTTCTATTTTTTCAAAATGAAAATAAAAATCAAAAAATAGAAAAAGAAAAAAAAAACTAAACCTAGAGCCTCGGGCTTTTTATTTTTTATTTAGCAATTCATAATTGACCCAAATTAAATATGATGTTGTGAACCGAGAGGAACACGAACACAGAATATTTTCCATGTTTTAGAGGGAATGAAATTGCATAATAAACCACTTCTATAGATTTATCTTGGGTTATTTTTTGAAAAATTCTCTTTCTAAGTGTTTTATTCCATCTAATTCATATTTTTGAAGTATTCTATTAAGTCTTGTTTAATGTAATATGACTAAATTATCATTTCTAATTTTGTGCACATATTTCTATTTTGAAACTAATACATAACAATAGTCTCTCAATTTATGGAGAAAATTTCTCCCTTATTCTAAGTAGAAAATCTCTCCCGCATTCCATGAAGAAAATCTTAAATTATAAATTTTGATCATTTTTTATAATTTTAAAAATAACGTAACAAAAAATCTGAATGATAATTAAAATACAATGTAAATGTTTACAGTAAATAACAAACATACAACTAACTTTTGAAAAAATAAAACACATACTAAAGTACAATGTGAATTCACAATAAATAACAAACATACAACTATCCTTCGAAATAAAATTTATACCAAAATATAATGTGAATGTTCATAATTTGTAATTAACATGCAGCTGTAGACACCCCATTTTTGACCGTCCTCAAGACTTGGACGTCACCGTTGGAACACTCGGTGATCATCCGTGTTCGTGTTTGTTTTGAGTTCCCGGAGGTCCCGGCTGCGCATCGTGCCTCAGGATCTCTCAACCGGCTTGTTCGGTGTTTGGTTTTGCACCAAGGACTTGTGTGCTTTTGTACCTAAGGGTACGGGGAGGCTTTTTAGCTACCCCTGGACCCCACCGGCTGCCCCCACACCCCACCGGCAGTCCCTTTTGGCCATCGGCACTGTTTTCTCAAAACCTTTGGCCGGTCGGCACTATATGTTGCCGACCGGCACCATTTTGTGCCGATGACTGTTTTGGCTGGCCGGTTTGCACCCTTTGCACCCTTAGGCATGGTGCATGCTAGCTGTGCCAGCTGGAGTGCACCATCACCACTCCCCATACACGGGAATGCACCCTTTGCACCTTTGAACCCCCTAACCTTCTAGAAGGTTGAACCCTTTTGGCCAAGCTTCTTGGAGAAGCTTGGCGAGCTGTCTTGGCTTCTCCAAGAAGCCTTGCACCCCCCTTGGTCCCTTGGCCCCTTTTGACCCTTTTTCTTTGCTTAGCCATTAAGCTTCTTGGCCTATATAAGCACCATTCATCTCCCTTTGTTGGAGGTTAGCCATTCTTGAGCAAAAACCAGAGCTTCTATCTCTATATCTCTGTCATATATCTCTCCTCTCCATCTTCCCCCTCTCTCTTCTCTTGTGTGTGTTTCTAGGCCTAAAAGTGCATTTTTACCTTACTTTTGCACCATTACACACACTATTACACCTAGCTCCGAGATTGAGAGGCTTGGAGGGTTGTTTTGTGAGGTTTTGGACTGGTTTTGATCAATAGAAGAGGGCTGCATTGACTGTTCTTCAAGGGATCTTCAAGGGTAAGCTACTTGCTTTAGTTTCCCCAAACTTGCACTAGCTTTCTACCTGTCTTGATTTGTGTTTTTGGCTTTGTGTTTAACATAAAAAAGACTTGTTTTTCCTTGCTTAAGAACATTCATTAAGGTCACTTAGTGGTTTGAGTGCAAACTCACCCTCTTAGGCCTTGTTTTGGCCATTTTGGTGCCTTTTCTTAAGGTTTTGTTTGCTTGGTGTTTTTGGTCTTCTCACCACTGAAAACCAATGGGTTTTCAGTGGTGAGGAAGGTACTTTGGAGTCGTGCATAGGGGAGGGACACCCCTCTCCCCTTTGTCCCTTTCTTGCTTTTGCTTTTGGCTCATAAGATAGCATGTATGGATAGTCTTGTATGGCTTCATTTCAGAGTTTTTTTAGGTGTTTTGGAACATGTTTAACCTCTATCCAATGTGGGTTTGTTGGTCCTTAGCATGCTTGTTATACTTGCTTTGCATCCCTCTATTTGGCATAGAAATGCACCTTGTATTTAGGCCATGATTCTTGCATGTATTAGCATGATTCCATGAAGGCATTAGCATCATTTGGCCATGTTTAAGGGCTGTTAGCCACTGATTTTGCCATGTTTGGCATGTTTGATGGGGTTGCTTTGCATTATGGCTTGTAAGCCTTGAGTATGTGATCCATGAGCAAGTATTGGTTAGGCTTTTGGGATGATTTGGAATCATTTGACATGCTATTTTCAGTCCTTATACCATGCTTCTATGTCGCTATTTATCACCTCTTCTATGTCTTGAAGTGTTGGTTTCTTATGCTTTAAAGTGAGCCTTGTGCATGCTTGTATGTTTAGGGTATTTTGGGGCTACCATGTCAAGGGGTTTGGGTGTATTTTTGCATGATAGAACTCTGTTTTTGCTTGTATAATACATGCCATGAGTGGTCTTGTTAGTGGTGGTGGAGTACCCTCTTTTATGCCTTAGCCTTAGGCTCATTAACTTGCATGTTTGCATAGCATTTTGTGTATGGTTTTAGGCATGTTTGGCCACTGTTTTGGGGTGGATTGAGGTCTGCCCCTTTATGATTAAGTCCACTTTTGCATGCTTGTCTCATGTTCCTTGCATACTTGCTTCATTAAGTGTTGTAGCATGATGATCCTATGCTTGATTTGCCCTTGTTTGCATCGCATTTGCATCTTGTATGCTCTAGCACTTTGTATACTTAACATGATGTTGCATAGCATTTGGCATGCCTTGCATTTTTGCATCATATTGCATTGTTAAGCCATGTTTGCATAACATGCATTGCATTGCTTGGTTTGGGGTGTTAAACCAAGTGTGAGAGATGAAAGGTGTTTGTACTTTGAGTGACAAAACACATTTCAAATTCTCATGTCACTAAGGCCCTTGATCTTGGACATGATAGGGTCTTGGTTCTCATTTGTGTGTTGCATGCATATTTACATTGAATTGCAATCTTGGTCCCTTAGGCCATCATGCATCAAATGCATAATTGGTGGCCCAAGGACCAAGGGCCATGCCTCTTTGAGTCCCATACATGATAGGGGGCATGGCCATGCTTACATGTGCCCAAAATTCCATACCATACACTGTCTGGCCTTGTTGCTGTCAAAAACTGTCTTCTGCAGGAATTGTTTGCCGACCGGCAGAACAGAGTGCCGACCGGCCATTTGTGCGTGGCCGATAACCTCTCAAGCAGCCGATGGTAATTTTAAACAGCCGGTGGTCATTTCCTCCAGCCGGTGGTATACTGCAGTGTGTGTGGAAGGTGTCCTAGGACTTTGGCAGTTTTCAGAAAGGCAGGACAGTGAAAACAGAGGCAGCAGTGGTATGGTGTGGGCTTTCCGCGCAAGTTGGATCAAGCATGCATCATTCGCGCATCCCGAGACAAGGCTGAGGCCCCTTTATTTTTACATTTGGTTTAATTTGATAATTAGAATTTTTGTAACGATTTATTCTGTACTTGGACTGTACTATTTGGACTGTATATTCTTTTGGTCCCTCTGTGCGAGGGCATATCTGTAATAAGTGTGTGTGAGTGGTGTGTATGTCTTCCAACCCCACGTCTTTCTTTCCTTTTATTTACCTGCTTATGATGGTAGATTAGGGCATATTTAAATTAGCATACCTTATGCTATGCATGCGTGCATCCATACATTTGTTATACATGCATCAAGCTCGGCACATCATACAAACTGCATTGTATTTCAATTCCAAATTGAATACGTGTTATTTGTAGCATTCCACATGCCATGCTTAGGATAGCCGAGCCTGTCTAGATTGCATCTTTGCATGTGTTGCATTAGCCATTTTTAACACGAACTAGGATCATGCATATGATTACTAACTGGTTTCTGTTTTGGCTTGGAGTACTAGGTAAGTATTTATGCTTTAGCATCTCGCATGCGTGTGAATGTTAACATGACAGTATGCTTACCATGCGGCTAAGTGCTTATATGAGATAAACTGTTTGAATGCCTGTGGGTGGAGGTTGGATTGCTTGAGTTGGAAAAACTCGTTGAAATTCGTGTTTTAGCCTACTTGCGAGTAGCAAATTCCAAAGTGTTTTCAAAACAAACGGATATGCAATGCTTATTTCCAAATTAGGCAATCTAGTCTATACTTGTTTGCTGTGCGCATAACATAGTAATTCTAGGCTAATAACCGGAATAAGAACACATAACGTTTTCAAAATCGGATATCATGGTTAGTAGAGGCTGCTCTTCGGACCGGGCGAGAGGGGGTGCTCATAGCTGACCTTCCCCAATCGTACCCAAGCTCCCGAGCCAAGGCAACTTTGGTGATGACGGACACGTGGCCTTCGGCACCGAGTCAGGGTTTCCTAAATTCTCCCATTTTAAAAATATTTAGGTGGCGACTCTGTATCTGGCAAAGCAGTCCATGTTTGGCACTACTTTTCAAAAATCTGTTTTTCTCAAAACGATTTGCCAGAGTTGGACTCTTTGGTTCAAGATTAAGAACCGTGACACAAATCGAGTCCGAGCTGTAGCGAGGTCCCCCCGCGGCCCTGTCTACAGTTTCTGGCAACTCTGCTGGGGATTTAGAGAGCTTGACTCGAACTCATGATATCCTGTTTTGACTACACTTATTTGTTTCTTTGCATTGCATGTGCATTGGTGCGCCTAGGAACACCGTGTTGGCCATCTGCTATTCCTGAGCGGTTTGCCGGAGGCTTGTCTTGTCAAGGCATGACCATAAGGCTGACCGGTTGCGGGCTCTGCCAGTATGGGAACACAAACCCCGGTTTTACCGAGGCACCCTTTTTGACCATTCGACCTAGTGCATATCGAAATCCATAGTGACCATTCCAAACTAGGACAGGTTGATTACCCGATCATAGGTTGTTTGAAACCGCTGCGTGCGTAGTGAAACCCTAGCTCCTGACAAAATAGGACAGGGAAACCCTACCCCAACATAGGGGTGTATTGGCTCTCTTTTACATGCTATGTGCTTTTAGAGTGTATCTCTACAGGGAAATACGTGTATCAGTTTGCAAGGCTAGGCATCAGGCCTGCGAGCATCAGTCAGTATTTTGGGGAATCAGTTATCTGTGGGTATCCGATTCAGACTTGGGGGCAATGATTCCGAAACAGTGATCAGTATTTGAGGAACAGTATATCCTGTTCACTGGCAGTGTGTTATGATATCCAACCGTGTGTTGTATGTTTATTTTATGCTGTTATGCTATCCGATTATCTGTTTATTTATACGCTTTATTTATCTTTTTATAGGGTAGTTAAGCACAATTGCTTCGAACCCGGTAGATATTTCCCAAGCACCCTGGATTAGAGGTCGTCGACTCCATCGATCTGAGGATCTGGTAGACGGACAACTAGTGTACTACTCACTACCCCCGGTTACTAGACGGAGGTCAGTCAGGCAGAGGACATCAGTACAGCGGTCAGTTCAGAGGGCCTTATCTACCCCACCTGTGTTCAGTAGGGATCAGGGTTCCGTGTCACCCACAGAGAGAAAATATATACCGGTAACTCAACCAGAGCAGAATAGTATGGCTAGTTTGGAGGAGATGGTGCGCCACCTCCAAGAGAGCATGAAAACAATGCAGCAGGATGCCGTCCGTCAGGCAGAATTCGCCAGGCAACAGGTCACGGTTGTGAGGGAGCAGGCGGAGACAATTGCCAGACTAGAGCAGCAAACCGGAGCATCTGCTTCGCATCAAGCTCCTCTCCCACCAGGAGTTCCAAACCTCGGGAAGACAGCCAATGTTCAGAATGATACAGAACTTCCCACAGGACCACCCCCACCTCCAATCCTACCTCAAATCCAACCTCAGCTATCAAAAACACACACCAACCTACCGGACTCTCCCTTTGAGTTCGAGACTGATCCCACCACACTAAAGTTAAGCAAGCTTGAAAAGCTGTTCAAGAGATCCCAAGGGGTCAAGACTATCCCCGACATTAAAGATGGGTATACCGATGCAGCTGTGACGTTGCCCGACAGATTCAAAATGCCTCATATTAATCTATTTGATGGGTCCGGGGACCCCATGGTGCACTTAAGACTGTTTTCAGATGTCCTAAGGCCAATGGGCCTCAGTAGGCTTCAGAAGTTGTCTTTATTTGGCCGGACCCTATCAGGTGTGGCGGCCATATGGTATGCCAAGCTAGAAGATGACGTCAAGAGGAATTGGGACGAAATGGCTGAGGCCTTCATCGCGCAGTACTCCTACAATACACAGATTGAGATTACGACCCGTGATCTCGAGACGACTAGGCAAGAGCCTAAGGAGAGTTTTTCAGAGTTCGTAACCAGATGGAGGGCCAAGGCTTCGATGATGACCTTGAGGCCCACGGACAAAGACCAGATTCGGATGATTGTGCGCAATCTTCAGCCGAAGTTGATGCAAAAGATGATAGTACTCCCCTTTCCTACTTTTTCTGACCTACATGAAATAGGGGTGCAGATTGAAGACGCCTTGAAGCAAGGCCTGATTGATAACGACCGGGAGCAACCCCAAAGGACTTTCAACCGCAACACTAATGCAGGCCCGAGTGGCACTACTACTACGAGAGCCTCCGAAGTGAGCATGGTCACCGTCAATCCCCCACCAAGAACCACGGCAGCTACGCCATTTTCCGGTGCGTCCGGAAGCAACCCGCAAACAGCTAAATACCCACCCAGAAATACCAGAACTTTCGCTTCACTTTATATGCCCCTATCCAAAGCTCTGGGGGTTTTGATCAAAAAAGGGCATCTGAAGCCCCTGGAGCCGCGGCCCCTACCAGAAAAACTTCCTCTTACCCATAACCCAGCCAAGTATTGTGCATTTCACCAACAACACGGCCATGATACCGATCTGTGCTTCCGGTTGCGTCATGAGATTCAAGATCTCATCGATAACGGGGTGATTCTGCCTCCGGAGAAACCCAATGTTACTACAAATCCCCTCCCCACACATAACCAAGCTCCACCGCCCAAAAGACTCAATTTCATCCATACTGGGGCCGTGTCCTACGACCCTAGTATCTATATCACACCTACCCACCTGCCCAAGCCAGAGGTGTTCCTTCCCGATTGCACCGACTTATGCATGATGGACATCTCCATGACCCAACCTGAGCCAGCGTTGGTGACCACTGAGAACAGGAGAGAGGAGATCCCAAAGGAAAAGCGGGTTGTTGAGCCAGAGTCTGCGGAATCTAGGAGTTATGTTAAGAAGACATATAGTCCGGGTGACTACATTTCATCAATAGGCCAAGATGGGCCAGGAGTAGAACTGCCAGCAGAGGGAGAGTTGTGTATGTGTAGACACCCCATTTTTGATCGACCTTAAGACTCAGACGTCACGATTGAGCACTCGGTGATGTTGCATATTGTGCTCGTTCAGAAGTCTTAGAGTCACGGCCGTGAGCCCTGCCTCCGGACTTTCGAACCCTCTTCCGTACCTTGCCTCGGTTTGCGAACCAGACTCGGTTTTCTCTGTTTCTTTTCCTGAGGGGAGGGAGAGGTCCCGTAGACCATCTCTAAGTGGTCGTGGGCTACATTTTGTGGCCGTAGGCCATTTTGCCCATTTCGGAGCCCGGTTCCCGGTTTTCGGAGCCGTCAGGCCGTGCGCCTCAGTTCGGGACCGTCTAACCATCTCTGATTCCTCTGATTTTTGGCATACATCTTATTTACTCCCTTTTGAGGGACACTGAGGCCCGAGAGACCCACTTCGTGGTCGAATGCCACTTTCGTTGCTTAACAGCCTATTTTCGGGACCCCAAACTGCGTGTTTTGGCCCCTGAGCATTCGTTTTGCATCGGTTTTCGTTCATTTTTGGCAGGTACCTCTGTTTTATCACCAGGAAGGTCACTGAAGGGTGGGAGGCCAGTAATTGTTCCAGCAACCAGTTATATTCCATTATCGCCCTCTGACGCCCGTTTTTCTCACTTCCGAGCCAATGTTGACCACCCTAGGGTCATTTTCTTCAAGCCCAAACCACATATTTGTGTTGTACACACATGGGAGGACCCTAAAAGTCTATGGCCGGCCAGTAATTCAAATTGAACCTTTTGAACCCCTCCTAAAAGTGGTTTGTTGTCTCTCCTGTTTTACAGTTGCCAGTTTTGAACCACAGGGTTGTGATGAGGAGACCTGGGAGGACACCAATATCTAGTGGCCGGCCAGAAATTCTTTTGGACCTTTTTGACCCTTGGCCGGCCAGCCATAGGGGGTGGCCGGCCGGCCACCTGCAACTTCAATACATGGCCGGCCATGTTCCTCTGTGTGTGCACTTTACAGCTGTATACTTTTTTCCCTCCAAAAAGTTGCATCCGGGGGGAACTTTTTTGGAGGGAAAACTTAACCCATTTGTCACGACCCAAACCCGGCCCTATGGGTTTAGCACCGTAACCGGCCAGTAATCCGTGATTACCGAAGGCCTGCTTAACAGTAATACAGTAAAACAGAGTTCAGGGCCTAGCGGAAGCCAATACAGTAACAAATAATGTCCATTGAGCTGTGACAGTCTGTATGCCAAAAACTTTTCATTCATACATGCATAGATAGTACAGTAGACAGTACGGGACGAAACAGTACATATACATATCAGTCAGGAAACAGGGACCTAAGCCCTATATATAGTACAGTACGGTACAAACATTCCGTCGTTACAGTATAGCAAAACAGTACAGTAGGGGAACACTAAGCACCCCTAGCTTTAGCTTGGCAGGTTTGGAACCTCGTAGAGAGGCACGGTGGTTGGCTTGACAAAACTGGGGTTAACCCTGATGCCTCTAGCTCTGACCCGGTGCTTGATCACCTACATATATATATGAGCAGTGAGCTAAAGCCCAGTGAATAACATAATGCATAAAGGGGTTAAGAATGTAATGTTCTTGCAGTAATGAGAACAGTTCATTGATTCAGGGTATCAGTCATTATCAGTCATTCAATCATATATTGCGCATCCATTAGCATAACAGTACAGTAATAGTAGGTCTTAAAGACAAGCAGTAATGATGGCCATCATAACAGTAAACAGTAGTGGTTCCAACATGGAAACCGTAGACAAATCCACCCGTTCATAGACCGTTGGTGGGGTTATCCGTTCATAGACCGTCGATAGCACATTAGTCAAATCCACCCGTTCATAGACCGTCGGTGGGAAAGAATTATCTCAAGCAGTAGCAGTAACAGTAATTGTAGTGGCAAAGGATGCTATATTACAATTCAGGAGATCGGACATACATTCATTCAGTAACAGTAAACAGTATCAATTCAATAAACAGTTCAGTGGATGATCATTTTGAACATATCTTTACACAGTTGTTACTCACAGTGTTCTGGGCTATCAGTAGCTAGAGCGTCTCCTCGGAATGCCAACCCTATACAGTTAACAGATTGAGCACACTCTAAGTTACACAGTTGGGAAAGATGATAACTTAATTCCCTAATTGCCTTGGTGTGTTCTACATCTATATCCTCATTAAAATGTCTTAAACTTCGCCTAAGAATGCCTAGGATGGAATGAGGATGCAAAGATGTGTACAGAAAACAGTTTTAGAATTTTCAGTGAAACAGGGTCCCCGCTCGAGCGCAGGTTTCCCCGCTAGAGCGGACATGCCAACAAAGGGACCCGCTCGAGCGTCAACTTCCCCGCTCGAGCGTGTCTCACAATCCTCCACTCGAGCGTACATTCCTCCGCTCGAGCGGGCTGATGAACAGTGCAGATGCTGGATGCTCATTTTCTCCGCTCGAGCGTACATCTCTCCACTCGAGCGGACTGTAACACAGGTCAAAAATGCTGTCCCCGCTCGAGCGGACGACCAAAATCTGGAAATTCCAGATTTGAGTCCCAAGCTCAAAATCAAGTTTAGATGCTCCAAATTCGATCCTCTTGGGCCCATTTTCTGGAAAACATTTGTAAACCCATAGAATTTCATGATTTGAAGCTCAATTTGAGAAATCAAGACCCAAGGGTGTTTTAATTAAACTCATTTTCAAACCATTTTTCAAGAACAATGCTCAAGTAGGACATGCATGGATTAAAACCATTTTAAAGCTTCAATGTGATGCTCTAAGGAGCCAATTGACCCAAAAACAAGTTGAATACATGGACCATTGCAAAATTATGGACATGCATGTGACCAACCATGAAATCAACTCAAAACTCAACAATACCAACATGCATGCATCAATTAAGCCTTAATCCAACATGCTAGAACCAATCCTTCCAAAATCATGAGAAAATCATGAGCTAGAACTATAATATGCACATGCATGTACAATTCCATGGACAAAAATCCTCAAAACTCAATAATATAAACATGCATGCATAGAATGGGCTTCAATACCACAAATTAAACTAATTCATGCCTTTAATCTCTAACCTTCCATGAACCATGCTACATATAACTTGAATGCATGAACAAGAAGGTACAATCTCTACCTCAAGTCTTGAATTAAAGGGAAGGAGGCTCAATTTGCAATCTACTCCTCAATTTCTTCAAGTTTCTAAGCCAAACCCAAGATAGAACCAAGCTATCCTCCAAATACTCTCTCTCTCTCTATATTTCGGTGGGGAAGATGAAATGAGCTGATGAATTGTTTTGATCAATTACACAAAGGCTCTAGTATGTCTAGAGTAGTGGCCCACTAAGGGCTAGTTTGGTAAATAAGGCCAACTTGGTCAATTTAGCTTATTTTAATCTGATTTAATCATACCTAATCAGTTTTCGAGTAATTATACCATAAAATCACATAAATTATGGTGATCCTAAAACATCAATCAGTTTACAGTTCGGCCGCCGATAAGGCCTTCAATTAACAGTTTAAACATAAAACACGAACAGATATATAATCAATCAAACAGATAGAATATGCAATACAATAAATATACTCAATCAGTTCAGGTTCAATTTCAGTCAGTCAGTTCAGTATTTTATTCAGTCCAGTTATCAGTAATCAGTAATCAATAGTCATAAATCGGTAAACGGTACGGGGTTGTTACACCATTTCCCTCCACTTTTTTCCCTCCATTTTTGCCTACATAACAGAGGCTCCAGCTCTATTTTGTAGGTTGGAAAAATTGGTTTGAGCACACACACTTGTATCTCTCTCTATCTCTCTCATTTTCTCAAGTTTTGGCACCATTCCTTCACTACCACCAAGCACCACCACCACTACTCCATTCCAGTAGCAAGGAGAGGATTTCCAGCAGCTAAGACGCAGAAAATTTGGTCCAAGAAGCAACAAAAGCATTGGTCTTCAAGGGTAAAACCATTTTCCCTCTTTTGTAGCACTTTTTTGCACCAATTTCTTAGCCATCTTGCTTACTGTTTTAGACTCCGACCCTAACTTAAAGGGTCATTTTTTTGAGCCATTCTTCATGTTTTTTTAAGGGCTCAACCCTGTTTGAGCCCCCCATTGTACCCTTTCTTCAATACCCTCTTGTATGCCATTATTTTGCATGGTATTTCTAGCCTATGTGTAGTCTGTTTTGAGGCATGATATAAACTGTAAGTTGGCTTATTTTGAGCCCCTCTACAACATTGTAGAAGGTCTCAACACTGTTGGGGGCCTCCATGTGGCACTTACCATTATACCCCTCTTTGGCCCCCATTTTTGCATGCTTTGATAGCCTATATTGCTTCTGTTTTTAGGCCATCATCAGAACTGAAAATGGCCATATTTCGACCCCCTAGATATATTTCATTAAGGGTCTTTGGCTTTTTGGTGAATGCTTTATATACCTCATGTTATAGCCTCTTGTTGGCCTATTTCTTGCATGGCATTTTTAGCATGTTTTCATACTGATTTGGAGGTTGACATAAACTGTAAATGTTCATATTTTTGGTCCCTCTTCAGTGTTGTAGAAGGGTATTTTTCTGTTTGGGCTTTGAATATATCACTTGCTTCATAGCCTCCCTTGCGGAGCCATTTTTGTATGCCATTTTAGTCCTATTTGTGATTGCTGTTTGGCTTTGTTTTGAACTGTGAACATGCTAATTTTGGGGCTGCCTTGCTTCTTATTTTTCATGTCATGTACCAATTATGCATGCATTGTATAGCTACAAGTCATTTCGGGTGCCTAATTTCGCATTTCGGGATCATTCCTTGCATCGGGTATCATTTTACCGGGTTTCGGGGCTGTTTTTCCCCTCATTTTGCCACTGATTTTTGCATATTAGCATACCATATTCCATGTCTTTGCCATGTCTCATTAGAGTGGCATTTCGGTGCCTGAGGGTCCGTTCTCGGTTTGCGTGCACACGGGCACGCATTTCGAGGTGTCTTGTTTTCATCTGATGGCCTCCTATGTGAGTGTGGCTGAGGCTCTCTCATGTTGGTGTAAGCCCATTACTGCATTGCGTATGCCATTTCATCCATAGCATTGTGCATGCTAGGTTGTATATTACCTCGTATAGCGTGTATGCCATTCCATGACATTGTGTATGTTAGGATTGTATATTAGTTGCATTTCATGCATATCATGCATATTGCATCGTGTTCGGAATAGGAGTTAGCCCGGGCACGGGAAACGAGGCACGTTCCGTACTCCGAGTAACGAAACGTGTCTCAATTCCCCAGTCGCCAACACTCCGGATTATCCATGATGGAGTTAGGTTTTGTTGTAGCATTCATATGCATTCATTCTATATTGAGTTGTGCAATTCGGCTCCTCGGCCACCATGCATCGAGATGCGTGATTGGTGGCACGAGGATCGAGGCATGCATATATTTGTGAAATACATTGCTATGCCCCTTTCCTGCTCTCTGTTGCAGCAAGATGAAGAATCAGCAACTTTTCGGAGCTTGGCACGCATTTCGAGAAACATTGCAAACAGAGGCTGATTGGGGCATCCCAGTGGATTTCCGCGCAAAGCAGCCCAAACATGCATCATTTCATTATCCGGAGCGGAGTCAAGGCAGTCCCTGGCTTGCATGCCAGTTTTACAGTTTTCTTAGTTAATTTGTAAATTAATTAGGAATTTGTATTATTCGGACTGTATTATTTTGGACTGTATTATTCTTTCATTCGGGACTGTATTATTTATTCGGACTCTCTGTGCGAGGGCAAAATTGTAATAAGTGTGGGTGAGTGTGATGTATGTCTTCCAACCCCCACTTCTTTCTTCCCTTTTATTTACCTGCTTATGATGGTTAGATATAGAGCATATTTCAATTAGCATACAGTATGACAGCATGTTTGCATCATTCATCTGTTTTGCATGCACCGGGCTCGGCGCATCATACAAACTGCATCTGTATTTCAATTCCAAGTTGAATACTTGATAGCTGTTGCATTTCACATGCCATGTTTAGAATAGCCGAGCCTGCTATAGTTTGCATCTTTGCATGTGTTGCATTAGGCAATTCTGTGTATCTAGGATCATGTATGGATTTCTAACGAGCTTCTGTTTTGGCTTGGAGTACTCGGTAAGTTTTTATGCTTTAGCATCCTTGCATGCGTGTGAGTGTTGCCATGAATAGCATGCTTACCATGAGGCTATGTGCTTATGTGATATAACTGCCTTGAATGCCTATGGGTGGAGGTTGAGTTATTTGAATTGGAATGATTCATCAAATGTTTGTTTTAAGCCCACTAGATAGTGGCAAAATCATGTTTTCTTAAGCCCACCCGAGGGTGGCAAATCCACGTCTTAGCCTACTTGCGAGTAGCACCATCAAACCATTTTCAAACAAACAAACACGAAGTGTTTTGTTCCAATTCAGACGACTCAGTCTATACTTGTATGCTGTGCGCATCACATAGTAATCTAGGCTAATAACCGGAATAAGAACGTACAATGTTGTCAAAACAAGATATCATGGTTAGTAGAGGCTGGTCTTTGACCGGGCGAGCGGGGGTGCTCACGAAGTGACCTTCCCCAATCGTACCCAAGTTCCCGAGCCGAGGCAACTTTGGTGATGACGGACACGTGGCCTTTGGCACCGAGTCAGGGTTTCCTAAATTTCCCATTATAAAATATTTAGGTGGCGACTCTGTATCTGGCAAAGCAGTCCATGTTTGGCACTTCTTTCAAAACAATCTGTTTTCAAAACGATTTTCCGGATTTAGACTCTTTGGTTCAAGATTAAGAACCGTGACATTTGAGTCCTTGAACTGTAGTGACCCAATATCGAACCAGAACGGGGGGGGACTCACACTCTTTTCCCCGGGATGCGTTCGGGGACGTCTACAGTTTCTGGCGACTCTATTGGGGATTTAGAGAACTTGACTCGAACTCGTGATATCTGGTTTTGACTACATTTGTGTGTTTCTTTGCATTGCATTTGCATCGGTGCGCCTAGGACACCGTGTTTGCCATCTGCTATTCCTGAGCGGTTTGCCGGAGGCTTGTCTTGTCAAGGCATGTCCATAAGGATGACCGGTTACGGGCTCTGCCAGTATGGGAACACAAACCCCGGTTTTACCGGGGCACCCTTTTTGACCATTCGACCTAGTGCATATTCGGATCCATAGTGACCATTCCAAACTAGGACAGGTTGCTTACCCATTTATAGGTTGTTTGAGGCCGCTGCGTGCATAGTGAAACCCTAGCTCCTGACAAAATAGGACAGGGAAACCCTACCCCAACATAGGGGTGTTTTGGCTCTCACTTATCTGCTATGTGCTTGTTAGAGTGTGTCTCTACAGGGAATGCATGTATCAGTCTATGAGTTTGGGCATCAGGCCTGCGGGCATCAGTCAGTATCTAAGAATCAGTTGTCTGCGGATATCGGATTCAGTTTTGGGGAACAGTGATACAGGAACAGTGATCAGTGATTGAGGACAGTGTATTTTCAGCTTATCAACTGCGTGTTGTATGCCCGACTGTGTGTTGTGTGTATTTAATTTAAGCTGTTATGCTGCCCGTTTATCTGGTTATTTATTTCCTTTTCGCTTTATTATCTTTTTGCTAGGGCAGTTTTTAGCACGATTGCTTCCGAACCAGTAGATACTCCCCAAGCACTTTGGACATGAGGTCGCCGACTCAATCGATCCGAGGATCTGGTTGACGGACATCCAGTGTTCCACTCTCTACCCCCAGTTATCAGAAGAAGGCCGAGGAGGCGCAGTGTGTCAGAACAGGGACTACCGGGACAGAGGGCTACTTTAGCAGCAAACAGTCAGGCTGAGATTCCTGTGTCTGCCATAGAGATACATTTACCGGTCATTCAGATGGAACAGCAGAATACATCAGGGATGGAGGCGATGATGGGCCAAATGCACGAGAGCATGAAACAGATGCAGGAGGATGCCATCCGCCAAGCGGAATTTGCTAAACAACAAGCCGCAGTCATGGCCCAGCAGGCCGAGCTGATCACTAGGCTGCAACAGCAGAATGCAGCGTCTGCTTCACATCAGGCTCCTCCTCCACCAGCGGCTCCACTACCCGAGCAGGCACCTACTGGTCAGAATACCCTGCCAAATCCCCAGAATACCCTCCCGAACACCCAGAACACCCTACCCAATGTCCAGAATATTCAAGAGGATACAGGTCTTCCAACGGGGCTGGCTCTGCCCCCGCTTCTGCCTCAACTATCCAAGAATCTTACACCCAACCACCCGGACTCTCCATTCGAGTTCGAGGTAGATCATACAGCTCTAAAACTGAGTAAGTTGGAGAAGCTTTTCAAGAAATCGCAGGGGGTGAAGGCCATCCCAGACATCGAAGATGGGTACACCGATGTGGCCGTAACATTGCCAGACAGATTCAAGATGCCACAAATTGACCGTTTCGATGGGTCCGGAGATCCCATGGTCCATCTTCGGCTATTCTCAGACATCCTGCGGCCGATGGGCCTAACCCGACCACAAAAGCTTTCCCTATTTGGCCGAACTTTGTCGGGTGTGGCGGCCATCTGGTACGCGAAGTTAGAAGATGACGTGAAAAGAAGCTGGGATGAGATGGCTGAGGCCTTCGTTGCACAGTACTCGTACAATACACAGATCGAGATTACAACACGTGATCTCGAAACAACGAGGCAGGAACAAAAGGAGACTTTCTCAGACTTCGTAACTCGATGGAGGGCAAAGGCATCGATGATGACCTTAAGGCCTACAGACAAAGATCAAATCCGGATGATTGTGCGCAATCTCCAACCGAAGTTGATGCAGAAAATGATCGTACTCCCCTTTCCCACCTTCTCAGACCTACACGAGATGGGGGTACAGATCGAGGATGCCATGAAACAAGGTTTGATCGACCAGGATAAGGAGCAACCCAGAAGGACTTTCAACCGTAACAATAACGCAGGCCCGAGCGGCGCTGCAAATATAAGAGCTTCGGAGGTCAGTATGGTCACCACCACTCCCCCTCCTCATCCAAGGCCCGCGGCGGCCACACCCTTCTCCGGTGCCTCCGGAAGTAATACCCAGACCACAAGATACCAGCCCAGAGGCCAAAGAGCCTTCACTCCACTACACATGCCTTTGTCCAAGGCTCTCGGGGTTCTAATCAGAAAGGGGTATCTAAAACCCCTGAAGCCGAGGCCACTACCGAATCCACTCCCCCCTTCCCACAACCCAGCCAAGTACTGTACGTACCACCAACAGCATGGCCACGATACAGACCAATGTTACCGCCTGCGTCACGAGATTCAGGACCTCGTTGACAAGAATATCATTTTACCTCCCGAAAGACCCAATGTCACAACCAACCCACTCCCCGCACATAACCAAGATCCACCACCCAAAAGAGTCAATTTCATCCAAACTGGGGTCATGTCTTACGATCCTAGTATCTATATTACTCCCTCTCACCTACCCAAGCCGGAGGTGATCCTTCCTGACTGCACTGACTTGTGCATGTTGGACACCTTCACAACCCAATCTAAGCCAGAGGTGGTGACCTCCGAAGATGGAATAGGTCAGGTTTCAGAGGAGAGTGGAATTGTTGCGTCTGGGATTGAACAGCCACTGGAATTATGCTGGAGGAGTCTATGATCCAAGTGGATACATCTTATCAGTGGGTCAGTCTGAGCCGAGTGTGGGACTGCCAGAAAAAGTCTGACTCTCGGAGACAGACTTGAACAGGGGGCGGATGATCTGACAACAGTGGAAGAGGACTTTGCCAACCTCCAGTTCTTCGACGATCAAGGATCAGGGGATGCAACGATCAACTGGTTTGAATATGGGGAGTCGGCAGAGATTACTGAATGGTTAGATGATCAACCAGATGTTGTGAAATTTCAGCCAGAGCAAGGTCCGGCAGGAGCAAGGGTATCAATGATGGCCGGAAGGGCCGATAGTCAGAACAAATTGCCAGAGAGCGCCGGTACAAAGAATTTCGCTCGAGACCAAGACATTGTGAAAACCGAACAACAAACCATACTAACACAGGAGGAGCAAGAGAAGAAGTGGGATTTTGAGAGAATCCAGAAAGCCAAGAACCATGAAGAGGTTGAAAGTGCTGCGAGCACGAAAGCAGGACATGCTATGAGCATGTGGGATGAAAGAACCGAGAGTACAAACTTGCCAGAACCAGATAGGTGTCTGTTGAACGCTAATGGGATGTGGTGGGAAGACGATGACTTATGTCTTGCCCACACAGATGAAGATTGGACAGGTGCTCAACCAGATGACACTTGGTACCTCGATGAGGTGGACCACATGACCAGGAGCGGGCGGTACTTCAAGCCCCCACACCTAGACCAACCCGAAACATCTGGAAAAGATAAGGAGGCTGAGAAACAGAGAGAGAAGCAAATTGAAGAAGAAGCTGTACTGAGACAGTTAAAGAAGATACAGGCAGACATCTCCATCTGGGGACTGCTTATGGCTTCAAGGGTGCACAGACAAGCTGTCCTATCTGCTATGGACAAGGCCAAACTCTCCATAGATACTACACCAGAGCAGCTGGTTGGGCTGGTTTTTCCAGAAGGAGGTTCCCCGGCATTAACCTTTTCAGATAAAGAACTGCCGCCTGAGGGCGTGAACCATAACAAACCCCTCTACATCTCCGTGGAATGTAGAGACAAGTGGATACTGGTGGTACTTGTTGATACCAGGTCTGCTATCAATGTCTGCCCAGCCAGAACAGCATATGCGATCGGGTTGAAACCCGCAGACTTCTTACCAACCACTCAGGTAATCAGAGCTTACGATAATACCAGCAGGGAAGTGATGGGGACTGTCAAGGTTCAGACCCAGGTTGGTCCAGGACAACACAACATTGAATTTCATGTCTTGGACGTTCCCGCAACCTTCAACTTGCTCTTGGGGCGGCCGTGGTTGCACCAAGTGAAAGCAGTCTCTTCCACTCTACACCAGATGTTGAAATACCCTCACGGGAAGGGCGTTGCTATTGTTTTCGGAAACTCATCCATCCATCCACCGCCAGAAGTGTCTACACCAGTTTTGGAGATCGAGCACGGCACGGAGGATGTGTTCTTGTCAGGGTTCACTTTGGCAGAGGCCCGGGTAGTCCAGAATATTATGGCTGTGAATGAAGGTGTGTACGTCAGTGCCCAATCCGTCTACCTCATGAACAAGCTACAACATATCCCCGGGATGGGATTAGGAAGAAGCGGCAGGAAAGGAGTCGCAGCATTGGCCGAAGTGCCACACTACCCGCATACCTTTGGACTGGGTTATCTACCCACCAAAGAGGACTGGGTGAGGAAAGGAAAAGAAATGGCCGGTAGAGCCAGAGCGAAGTAGGCTGGGAAGCCTTTTGAATTAATGCACAGGCCCATTCAGGGTACCCTGAATGGACGCTTTGTCCGGGAGGGGGAGGACTTTCCCTTTTGCGGCTTCCCAGAGCCATGGTTAAACGCGGAGAGGAAGCGCGTACCAGGTTTCGAAATCTTCTTCGACCTGCAACTATCCGGAGATGACGTTGCCACAGAGCAGACAGACCCATCAGCCGAGGTTGAGCAATGTAAGGCAGTGGATCCTGAGGGCACAGAATTGGAAATGGGGGTAGCACTGGCATGTCTCCTCTCTGATCCTCTGATCGACCAAGAGTGCTTGGGGGATAACTTCGTGGTTTCCATGATTGGGGATGAAATGGCTGCGAGCCAACCAGCAGCTATCTTGGATGCATCAATCGCACCCTCTCTCACTTGGCAGTACGAGGAGGGATTTTTGTCCAGCAGCACCGGGTCAGGTAGTGAGCCGGAATCTGATTCCACTGAGTCCTGTGAGTCGGAATCAGGTTCCAGCTCGATTGAGTCTGAGTCTGGTACTCTTGGGGATGTAAACCCGGATGCCACAGTCCTGTCTAGGTCGTCCTTTTCCTTTTCATTTGAGTCTGTTGTAACCGATGAATCAGACGATTTGGATGTGCCTAATGAGAATGAACTATCTGTGGTTTCCGAGTACTTTTCTGTGCCCTTTATTTATTGCATTAATTCAGACTTTCAAAATTTTGATGAAAATGAAGAGGACGAAGTTCCTCCAGTTTTACAACGTTTAATTGAGCAAGAGCAAGAGAGATTTGTTAAACCCCTAACGGATGAAATCATTACCGTGAACATTGGTACTGAAGAGGACCCGCGGCTGGTCCAGATCGGGTCCACGTTATCTTCGGAGGAACGCGAGCGCTTAGTCGCTTTATTAAAAGATTTCAAAGATGTTTTCGCGTGGTCCTACGAAGACATGCTTGGAATCGATCCTGAGATTGTACAACATCGGATCCCCCTTGACCCCGAGGCCCGACCTGTCAAACAGAAGCTCAGAAGGATCCGCCCGGATTGGGCTCTCAAGATTAAGGAAGAGGTCACCAAGCAAATCGACGCAGGCTTCCTGCTGGTATCTGAATATCCGACTTGGTTGGCCAACATTGTTCCGGTGCCGAAGAAAGATGGCAGGATCCGGGTGTGTGTAGACTTCAGGGATTTGAACAGAGCAAGTCCGAAGGACGACTTTCCCTTACCGCACATTGATGAGTTGGTAGACTTCACAGCAGGGCATGCATTGCTCTCATTTATGGATGGCTTTTCAGGATACAACCAGATAGTGATGGCACCAGAAGATAGGGAAAAGACTGCATTCACCACCCCGTGGGGGACATACTGCTACCGGGTAATGCCGTTTGGGTTGAAGAACGCTGGAGCTACTTATCAACGGGCCGCGACCACAATACTACATGATATGATCCACAAGGAGGTTGAGGTGTACGTGGACGACATGATTGTCAAGTCCAAAGAAAGAGAGGGCCACTACACCGCCTTGCATAAGTTTTTCCAAAGGATCAGGGAATTCCGGTTGCGGCTAAACCCTCAGAAATGTACATTTGGTGTTACAGCGGAAAAAATGCTGGGGTTTCTGATTACACAAAGGGACATCGAGGTCGACCCTTCCAAAATCAAGGCCATCTTAGAAATGCCACCACCAAGGACTGAAAAGGAGGTGCGAGGCTTTCTGGGTAAAGTGCAATTCATAAGACGGTTTATTTCAAAATTAACCTTGACTTGTGAACCACTTTTTGGCCTACTGAAGAAAGGAAAGAAGTTCCAATGGGACGGCCGATGTCAAGCTGCATTTGAACAGATTAAAGAATATCTACAGAACCCACCCGTTTTATCGCCACCAGAACCGGGGAAACCGTTGATTTTGTATCTGTCAGTGACTGAAACCACGATGGGCTGCATGCTTGCACAAGAATCAGAAGATAAGGTGGAGAGAGCCATCTACTATCTCAGCAAGAAAATGCTGGAGTATGAGACCCGATATACACCGCTGGAAAAGGCTTGCTTAGCTCTGGTATGGGCTACCAGGAAGCTGCGGCACTACCTGTTAGCTCACTCTGTAATGTTGGTTTCACGACTGGATCCCATCAAATATCTTTTCGAGAAACCAGCACTTACGGGTAGGCTAGCTCGTTGGTTGCTGTTGCTCTCCGAATTTGATCTCACGTACGCGACACGCAAGTCAGTGAAAGGAAGAGCAGTGGCAGAGTTCCTTGCCAACCACCCGGTTGAGGGGGATGAAGCAGTTGAGTATCTATTCCCAGATGAAGCAATTCTGCACATCGACGATGAAACTTGGACGATGTACTTTGACGGAGCGTCAAATCAACATGGGTATGGGATAGGAGTGTTGCTGATAGCACCCGACAATTCCTGTATCCCTCTAGCCTTCAAACTCCGATTCAAAGTCTCGAACAACGAAGCAGAATACGAGGCGTGCATTGCTGGTTTAGAAGCAGCCCTGGAACTAGGGGCAAGACGGCTGGACGTCATTGGGGATTCGAACCTTGTTGTGTCTCAAGCTAAAGGAGACTGGAAAGTGAAAGAGGAAAAGATGATGATGTATCACCAAACCTTGGACTTGCTGATTCCTCGGTTTGAAAAGCTAAGTTTTACTCATCTACTAAGAGAGAACAACAGGTTCGCAGATTCTTTAGCAACTCTATCTTCTATGATAGACATCCCGTGTGGAGTCTGGATGCGTCCAGTCATCATCGACCAGAAATTTGCACCTGCCTATGAGTCGATTGCAGCCATAGATGAAGTTCAGGACGAACACCCTTGGTATTACGACATCTGGAACTTCTTGGAGAAAGAAGCATACCCGCCAGGGGTAAATGCCAAAGACAAAAGAGCAATCAGGAGAATGGCAGTTCAGTTCATCATCTGCGGGGGTAAACTGTACAAACGGGGTCATCTGGGAATGCATAAACTGTGCGTTGATGCTGAAGAGTCAAAGCGTCTGATGGAAGCCATCCACGGGGGAGAATGTGGTGCACACATGAATGGGGTAATGTTGGCACGGAAGATCCTCAGACAGGGTTATTACTGGTCCACCATGGAGGAGGATTGTATTGGTTTCGTCCGGCGATGCCACAAATGTCAGATTCATGCAAATCGCATGAACATTCCGCCGTCAAAACTGTACAACATGACTTCGCCATGGCCGTTTTCTATCTGGGGAATTGATGTAATCGGAGCTGTTACGCCAAAGGGGTCGAATGGGCATGAGTTCATCTTAGTAGCGATAGATTATTTCACAAAGTGGGTTGAGGCCCAATCTTATGCGGTGTTGAAGGCTTCGCATGTCGCAAAATTTATTAGAATAACATCATCTGTCGCTACGGGGTCCCAAATGAAATAATTCAGACAATGGTTCCCACTTCAAGAAGGAGGTGATTGATTTGTTGGAGAAATACAATGTGGCTTTTCATAAGTCGTCCACTTACCGGCCGCAAACCAACGGAGCAGTTGAGGCCGCCAACAAGAATATCAAGCGCATACTACAGAAGATGGTGAAAACCTACCGAGACTGGTCAGATAAGCTGCCGTTTGCTCTGTGGGGCTACCGGACTTCAATCAGAACTTCTACTGGGGCGACTCCGTACTCATTGGTTTATGGGATGGAGGCTGTTCTACCTGTTAAGATTGAGGTCCCGTCATTACGAGTATTGGCTGAGTGCCAGATAGCCGAAGCGGATTGGCAGCAGAGCAGATTTGAAGAACTCATGCTTTTTGATGAAAGAAAGCTGAAAGCACTGTACCACGTCCAAGGTTATCAACGCAGAATCGCCCGAGCTTTTAACAAGAAGGTTAAGTCCAGGAATTTGAAAGAAGGAGATTTGGTACTCAAAGACAACCGAGCTCCCATCCACGACCCAAGGGGCAAGTTCAGACCCAATTGGACTGGCCCCTACATCATCAAGTCAATCTGGTCAGGTGGAGCTGTGGTTCTGATGGATCTAGATGGCTTAGAGTTTTCCCAACCGATCAACATGGACAAGTTGAAGAAATACTACTACCCTTGAGAGGCTCGCTAGGCCGAAAACCCAAAAGGGCGACCTAGGCAAAATTCAGAGCATAGAAAATTTGAAATTATAAAAACTGAGCTCGCAAGGTTGAAAACCCGCAAAAGGCGGCCTTGGCAAAAGTTAGAGCGCAAAAGGAGAATGAAAATACTCGAGTGAACCCAAGCCTGAACTACGTAAGGCTTGATTCCCATCTTTGGGATACGTAGGCAGCTTCATCTTGAAGTTCAGCCACAATCTTTTCCCCGATCAACTTTGTCCATTTGATCATCTCAGTCATCTCTATTCATCAGCATTTATCGAGATCTCCGGTACAGTGCTATTCAGACTAGGGGCAACTTTCTGTTGCCACACAGTGCCACGGTACCATCCAGACTAGGGGCAACTTTCCGTTGCTATGAATTGCCGAGGCACTTTTCAGACTAGGGGCAACTTTCCAGTTGCTAGGATCCGGGGTTGTGCATCTTAGTGACAGATCTCAGGCATGTCCAGTTCTGATCCATATCGAAAATAGTTTTGAAAAGTTTTAATAAAAGTTGACTTTGTTCAAATTAATCTTTTTACAACTAAGACCATTTTTGGACCAAAGCGGAGAATTTTCAGTACCACAACCTTCAATTTCATTGATTTCAAAACAGAGTTCTCTTGCTCTTGCATACAATTGAAGTTGCTTTTTATTACACTCATAAAGAAAACTTGAAAGTACTAATAAAGCAATAATTCCGGGGCATAGTCAAGTCAGGTGTCCCTGCGCCCCCTCCCAGAGCTAGTCGAAGCTTCTGATGCCGACCTAGGCCCAGTCTGTGCCTCCTCATTGAGCCAATCCCAACACTCGTCAGATAAAGTGCAACTGAAAATAGGGGCGGGGGGCAGGAGCTCTCTAGTCCTCCAGGTCGTAGTATGTCGGGCAAGGTGTGCGCCTCGAACCGGGAATGTAGCCGGATACTCTATCCCCTCCGGAGGGCAAGTCTGATCACGACCAAACTGGCGCACAATACGGAATGGGAAATAGAATACGCAGTGAGTCAAGCCGATCAACCGGATCCCAGTATCATGGAACATGCTATAGCTCATTGCCGGAAGGTTAAGCCAAGGACAACGCCAAGCAATGCGATCAGCAGACAAATTGCACATCCATTCAAACCACCATCCCTCATCAAGGGCGTCGACTAGGCGTTGTCGAAAGAAGTAGCCGCGGGCTGAGTAAGCAGGGCAAGAGTCCACAACTTGCAATTTATCCATCAACCATATCTGGGGAGGGATGAAAAATGAGAGAATAAAGAATAGAGAGATGTGCGATGAGAGAAAAGTAAGATGAGGGTTTTGTGAGAAAAACCGAGCCTGAGGGCTGAGCGATGTGAGCAAATACATATGTGAGCTTGGGTGGGAAACATTACCTGCAGCAGTAGTGGACTCCCTGCAAATCTGGTTGTCTCCCGGCGGTAGAAGGCATCCGAGCCCATCAGTGTCTCAGCCAATGTCATGGCGATACAGCTCTTTCCTTCCCTCAAGCCTTGAGCGACTTCAATCAAACGGATGCTAGCTCCTTCGGAGCCCGAGACAAACAAAAAATTAGATAGCATGCACAAACAGAGAGCATGTCGTCGGAAGCCTTGCCAATGATGGTCACTGCGGTCACCGGCATCAGAGAACCGATAAATCAGGCTCGGGATATCCAACATTCCGTCACAAATCATGGATCGAGCATCATGCGCGTTAAGTCCGCACATCCGCCCTAAGGTTTGGGCATAGCCAAAATTGAGTTGGGGTAAGATTTCCTCGCCGCGTTCGGATTCCATCAAGACTTGAAAATCTTCAAAAGTCGGACATATCTCTTGCCCGCCGAAGCTAAAGACATGCGTTACCGGGTTCCAAAATCTCATCGCAGCATGGAGGAAAGGAAGGTGCAGTGGAGTCCGGCCCAGCGTGAATAGTGCATTCAAGCCGAAACCCCGGAAGTTCAACTTATCCGAGCCATCTAAAGAAGAGATCCAAGATGTGAGATTTTCTACGAGAAATGTCTCAATCTTTGTGCAAAGCAGTGATGAAATGAATGAGTTCCAAGGTTGGAGCTTTTATAGGGGGTGAAACACTATTCAAAGAACAAGTGTCAGAATTCTGGGGACTGCAGGGAAAGGTGGCCGGCCGGCCACCTATTCTAGCAGGCCGGCCACCTTTGACTCAAAAACTGGCCGGCCGGCCACCTTTTAGTCTCCAAAAAGCACAATGTGGCCGGCCGTGCCATTGGTCCTGTTTTGCCCTCCGGAAGGAAGTTTGAGGCACTTTCACGCATCGGGAATGTCGAAGGCCTCCATTTTTCTCAATATCGGATGCGTCCCAGCACTCAGATCGTCTGAAGTACGTTGTTGTATTTTGCTTATCGAGTTGTTGTTTTGTTTATCGAGTTGTAAGTCTTGTCGAGCTGTCGCATTTTGTGTTTTGAGTTGTTACTCTCTATTTACGCAATTTTGTTAAGTCTTGTTTATCGAGTCGTTAACATTGTTGTACTTTGCTTATCGAGTTGTAAACTTGCTAAGATTCTGTTATTTCTTAGTGAGTCGAGTTGTTCGATTTGTTGCGTCGGTTCATTACCTGACCCGGTAAATACACAAGGCACATTTCCATTCAATTCCATTTTTGTGCAAAATGATGCGATGCGATGCTAAGAGTTTCAAATACAAACACCTTTTCAAAAGCTGTTTCATTCCATCATGTTTTACAACAAAATAAAGGTACAAGTTTTACAAAAAATAAAACTGCCTAACAATATGCAAAGTGCTACAAACTACTAGCAAAAAGTAAAATAAAGCAGGAAATAGCATCAATATCCTCGGGAGCGGGAATGAGGGGGCCCCCTCATCCTCTTCTGCGGGACAACCTCTGCACCATCATTACCATCCGGGTCGGAGCTGTCATCCTCAGGATCCTCCTCAGCCTCGCCTCCACTCCCGGAACCAAGACCGGAGCCCCCCTCCTCAGCAGATGTCTCTGACTCACGGTCTGCGACCTCCTCCTCCTCCTCCTCCTCATCGGGCTCTGCCTCTATAACATGTGCCCTACGTCTGCGAGACGACCCCGCTCCTCGGAAAGGCCTAGATGGCCCTGCTCCCTGAAAAAGGTCTGGATGGCCCAGCTCCTCGAAAGGGCCCAGATAGCCCAGCACCTCGACCTCTCCGAGAAGGCCCGGGTGGCCCGGCCCGCGGCGGTGCGTATACAGGAGGCATCTGAAAATGAAGAGTTCAATACATTAGTTCAAATATGAAAATCAAATATGAAAATCAAATGCAGATGCAGTATATGAGTGGGGTGTGTGTCAGATGTGCTCTACACAAGTGGCCTATCAATGCAGTAAAGTGTCCAAAACCAGTGTGTCATCAGAGGTATGATAAATGCAAGAAAGGTGAACAGTACCTACACGCCCATAATGGCCATCTGTGCCTCCCTCCGCAGGATCATGCCCTCGAATGTGGCCGGCAATCCGAGCATCTCGTCCACATACTCCACTGGAGGCTACAGATACAAATGCAAAACTATCAGTAAAGGCATGAATGTCTAAGTATCTGACTGATAAATCAAAGCCGTAAAACATACCGGTGGTGAATCAGGGTCTCTGACATATCTGTGATCAGGAAGAGGAGGCTCCAACGAGACCTGGTAAGGAGTCCCGAATCGCCAACTCGTCAGCTCGGTCGACATGTCTGGCCACCCGGGATGATGAAAAGTCAGAGGGATCGGAGGAATCGAACCACCTCTACCCCTAGATGCACCAGCCCTGCTGGAGGAAGGGATATCCGTAGCGCGAGCCCGACTTGAAGAGGGTACATCAACAGGCCTCAGTGATGGAGTACGTACTCCCATCAAGGGGGGCATCAGATATGTATGACGATAAGTGGCGTAGTCCCCGTCCGTGAGATGTAGCAAAGCATCAGTGCCCAGCATAGCACTAACGACATCCTGGGTAGAGAGCCTATCGGCAGTCCGTATACTGGCTGGAGGCGCTGCAGGAGGGTCCTGAGAAGTGTACCCCCATACCTGACGCAGAAAGCGTTCCCCTAGGAACCATGCTCTACCAACCAGTCCTTCAAGCAGGAACTTGTACTGGGAGTTACCCGATCCTCCGGGATACTGAAATCGGAGACCATCACCCAAGATCGCCCAGGGCTGCCACGTAATCTGCGGATAACCAGTGCATAAACCAATCAGAAATCGGAGATATACAGGGCAAATCAAAGGTGAAAATGGAAGGAACTGAGAGTCCTGAAATACCTCTGTCGTCCGCACGGTGTCAAAATACTGCCGCAGATAGAAGAGAGTCTCTCGGGGTCTCGGTCGGTGCTGGCCCTCGAACACCAATGAATATGGGGTCATGAGGGGCCCTGCCACCTCCAACTCCGGGGCTAACGTCGGAAAGTATACGTAGACCCATAACTGCGGAAAACAGTGCAGAATGTAAATACAAAGTGCTGAGAGCAAAATACAGAGTGCAAAGTGCGCCGCGTGTGCAATGTACAAGTAATGAGAAACAGGAATGTAAAGCGAGAGGACAGAAAGTACCTCCCAAGCTCTCCAATAACCTCCCAGTAAGTCTCCCTGCCCGCGGGAGGTCGCACTCATATAACAGTAGATGGTAGCTAGGCCGGCGCCACCCCAGTCGTACCGACCGACCTGTGATAGGTCCACTAGAGCGCTCAAAAGATACAGCCCGACAGTGTTCCCTCTATCAGCAAACAGAGTGGTACCAAAGAGGAACATAAGGAAACCACGGGCATACTGCTCCGCCTCCTCAGGAGACCCAGGCTCCATCCCCTCCCTCCGAAAATGGGAAGAGAACCAGGTGTACCGGACTCTCCCAGAAGCTCTGTCCACAGGCGGGCGGGCCCCCAACAGATGTATCCAAGCGGCCTCCCATTCGCCCATATCCTCGTCGTAAGGAATGGGCCAACCTCCTATGTCTAGGCCGGTCAGTACAGCAAAATCCAACGGGGTCATGGTCAAATCCCCGGTGGCGGAGAAATTGAAGGAATTGGTGGTGTCCCACCATCTCTCCACCAAAGCAGCTAACAGTGTCCTACTGGCAGGACAATGTGATAACCCCATGCAGAAGGCCCCGAACCCTGCTAAATCAACTAAATCCCGGACAGCCTCCGGGAGCTCAGCGTACCACTCTCTCGTAGCGGTGGAGCCATATCCTCGCACGGTGCGAGAACCAACCTGCATTCAGAATGAATACATGTGTCAGAATGAAATGAATGAGCTGTGTGCAAATGAAATGAATGAGCTGTGCGCAAATGAAATGAATAAGCCGTGTGCAAATGAAATGAATGAGCTGTGTGCAAAATCAGTGTAGGCTGTGTGTTCACCATCAATTCGGACTGTGTGTTCAGAAAATCAGAGTTCGGGACTGTGTGTTCTACTCTCAATCAGTGTGGGCTGTGTGTTCATCTTCAAATTTGGACTGTGTGTTCAGAAAATCAGAGTTCGGGACTGTGTGTTCTACTCTCAATCAGTGTGGGCTGTGTGTTCACCATCAACTTGGACTGTGTGTTCAGAAAATCAGAGTTCGGGACTGTGTGTTCTACTCTCAATCAGTGTGGGCTGTGTGTTCATCTTCAAATTCGGACTGTGTGTTCAGAAAATCAGAGTTTGGGACTGTGTGTTCTACTCTCAATCAGTGTGGGCTGTGCGTTCATCTTCAAATTTGGACTGTGTGTTCAGAAAATCAGAGTTTGGGACTGCGTGTTCTACTCTCAATCAGTGTGGGCTGTGTGTTCACCATCAACTTGGACTGTGTGTTCAGAAAATCAGAGTTCGGGACTGTGTGTTCTACTCTCAATCACTGTGGGCTGTGTGTTCATCTTCAAATTCGGACTGTGTGTTCAGAAAATCAGAGTTTGGGACTGTGTGTTCTACTCTCAATCAGTGTGTGCCGTGTGTTCACCATCAATCCGAGCTGCGTGTTCAGAAAATCAGAGTTTGGGACTGTGTGTTCTACTCTCAATCAGTGTGTGCTGCGTGTTTACCTTCAAATTCGGGCTGTGTGTTCGACAAATCAGTGTTTGAGCCGTGTGTTCAATTCTTAACTAATGTGTACCGTGCGTTCACAATCAATCAATGAGCCGAGTGTTCAGAAATTCAAGTGTTTAAGTCACATGTTCAGAATGCAAACAAAGTACTATGTCATAAGCTAAACTGTGTGTTCAAGCATGGCAAAGGTATGAAATGCACGAAAAATACAGAAAATGAAGTAAAATACCTCTCGTGCCTCGTAAGAGAGGTGATGCTCCGGCTCTCGTAGAAGTAGATCTCCGGGTGCTCGATCATTAGAGGCAGTATAATGACGAAAAATGGCCCGCGGAAGAATGTGCACCGACGGGGCGTATCTCTCGGGAATAAAAGGTCGGACCCTCGGGGGTAGAGTCATGATATCGAAATCATCCCCGGCACCTGGAGGACCTCCACCATGAGGAAAATTACCCGCCATTTCGAAAAATCTGCAAAATGAGCAAAAATGAGCCAAAATTGGAAAAAGTCAACAAAAGTCAACTCTCGGGAAATGGAAAAGTCAACAAAAGTCAACCCCTGAGAAAATCTTCCAAATATTAAGACAAACTTACCTCAAGTGGTGAAAATGAGAAAAGAAGCACCGAAATCAAAATTTAATCGGTCCAAAGTGCTTGAAATCGAATGTTTTTGCGAAAACAACTTGCGTGGGGCATTGGAAAACGCGTATAGAGCTCAGATCTGAAGAGGAAAATGGTTTGGGAGGCAAGAGGAGAAGTTTTCGCAGCTGTGGGTGTGAGCCCGAAGTGAATGGATGAGAGAATATAAAGAAAATGGGGTGAAAAGACAAAATTGCCCACTATTTTGGGCAGGTGGCCGGCCGGCCACCTTTTCTGGCTGGCCGGCCATTTGCTTTTTGAAAACTGGCCGGTGCCCTCCCCTTGGGAAAATAACTGGCCGGCCATGTCCCCTACATGCTCACCTAGCTCTCTGCAAATTTTGAGGAAGATTGGAGTTCCCAGGACCTGGAAAAGTTCAAGAAAAGTGCACTTTCTGGTGCCAAATTGCTCCGCCGGAATTTCAGCTCCAATTTCTGACATGTGTCTCATCATTACTCATCAAAATCAGAGTATATCCTTTTTGAACATGTTGTAAACTCTCCGGGAGGTGAACCAGAGGCCGCGATCGAGTCACCTTCGCCGAAATGCGCGTTTCCTTGCTCGTTGTTTCGCAACAAACGGGCACTCTGATTTATGCTCGTTTTGCATTGTTGTGCACATAACTTGCATTCTCATGAGCATTTTGCATTGTCATGAATGTTTTCTTGGTATACCATACCTCTGTGCTCAAGCATGCGTTGTCATGCACGTTCCTTTCTCGCATTGCAATGCATTTATTCGCCGGCGCCGCGTGTGCCAAACTTTCGGAATCACATTGAATATATGTTGTTAGCATATTGTTCTTGTTGAATTTCCCTCTTTTGCAGGCACGATATTGTATGTACGGTTCATTTGAAGCTGGTGCGACCAGACGAATCGCGCAGGTATCGTATCTTCTCCGTGTGAGACGCGACGAGAATTGAATAATTCTCCGCACTCTTAACTGCATGAAATGTAGTTGTTGCTTTGCATTCTTGCTTAAAAACTGTTGCATCTATTTGCGAATACTTGCTTCATTACAGCTCGCTGCATTTGCATGATCATCAAGTTACATCTGGCTCCGTGCATATCGCTTTGCATTTTGCCCCCTTTGCCTGCGGGCACGCCTGCGGGCATATCTCCGTTTATCTTGTATGATTGTCTAAGTCTTCGGCCTTGTCAAAAATGGGTCGTCTCTGGGCTTTGACATTCACTCCCGTCACTTGTGACTTCCGAGTTCTGTCAAAGAGGGGCAACTGTAGACACCCTATTTTTGACCGACCTTAAGACTCAGACATCACCGATTGAGCGCTCGGTGATGTTGCATATTGTGCTCGTTCAGAAGTCTCAGAGTCACGGCCGTGAGCCCTGCCTCCGGACTTCCGAACCCTCTTCCGTACCTTGCCTCGGTTTGTGAACCAGACTCGGTTTTCTCTGTTTCTTTTCCTGAGGGGAGGAGAGGTCCCGTAGACCATCTCTCAGTGGTCGTGGGCTACATTTCGTGGCCGTAGGCCATTTTGCCCATTTCGGAGCCTGGTTCCCAGTTTTCGGAGCCGTCAGGCCGTGCGCCTCTGTTTTTAGGCCATCATCAGAACTGAAAATGGCCATATTTCGACCCCCTGGATATACTTCATTAAGGGTCTTTGGCTGTTTGGTGAATGCTTTATATACCTCATGTTATAGCCTCTTGTTGGCCTATTTCTTGCATGGCATTTTTAGCATGTTTTCATACTGATTTGGAGGTTGACATAAACTGTAAATGTTCATATTTTTGGTCCCTCTTCAGTGTTGTAGAAGGGTATTTTTCTGTTTGGGCTTTGCATCTATCACTTGCTTCATAGCCTCCCTTGCGGAGCCATTTTTGTATGCCATTTTAGTCCTATTTGTGATTGCTGTTTGGCTTTGTTTTGAACTGTGAACATGCTAATTTTGGGGCTGCCTTGCTTCTTATTTTTCATGTCATATACCAATTATGCATGCATTGTATAGCTACAAGTCATTTCGGGTGCCTAATTTCGCATTTCGGGATCATTCCTTGCATCGGGTATCATTTTACCGGGTTTCGGGGCTGTTTTGCCCCCCATTTTGCCACTGATTTTTGCATATTAGCATACCATATTCCATGTCTTTTCCATGTCTCATTAGAGTGGCATTTCGGTGCCTGAGGGTCCGTTCTCGGTTTGCGTGCACACGGGCACGCATTTCGAGGTGTCTTGTTTTCATCTGATGGCCTCCTATGTGAGTGTGGCTGAGGCTCTCTCATGTTGGTGTAAGCTCATTACTGCATTGCGTATGCCATTTCATCCATAGCATTGTGCATGCTAGGTTGTATATTACCTCGTATAGCGTGTATGTCATTCCATGACATTGTGTATGTTAGGATTGTATATTAGTTACATTTCATGCATATCATGCATATTGCATCGTGTTCGGAATAGGAGTTAGCCCGGGCACGGGAAACGAGGTACGTTCCGTACTCCGAGTAACGGAACGTGTCTCAATTCCCCAGTCGCCAACACTCCGGATTATCCATGATGGAGTTAGGTTTTGTTGTAGCATTCATATGCATTCATTCTATATTGAGTTGTGCAATTCGGCTCCTCGGCCACCATGCATCGAGATGCGTGATTGGTGGCACGAGGATCGAGGCATGCATATATTTGTGAAATACATTGCTATGCCCCTTTCCTGCTCTCTGTTGCAGCAAGATGAAGAATCAGCAACTTTTCAGAGCTTGGCACGCATTTCGAGAAACATTGCAAACAGAGGCTGATTGGGGCATCCCAGTGGATTTCTGCGCAAAGCAGCCCAAACATGCATCATTTCATTATCCGGAGCGGAGTCAAGGCAGTCCCTAGCTTGCATGCTAGTTTTACAGTTTTCTTAGTTAATTTGTAAATTAATTAGGAATTTGTATTATTCGGACTGTATTATTTGGACTGTATTATTTATTCGGACCCTCTGTGCGAGGGCAAAATTGTAATAAGTGTGGATGAGTGTGATGTATGTCTTCCAACCCCCACTTCTTTCTTCCCTTTTATTTACCTGCTTATGATGGTTAGATATAGAGCATATTTCAATTAGCATACAGTATGACAGCATGTTTGCATCATTCATCTGTTTTGCATGCACCAGGCTCGGCGCATCATACAAACTGCATCTGTATTTCAATTCCAAGTTGAATACTTGATAGCTGTTGCATTTCACATGCCATGTTTAGAATAGCCGAGCCTGCTATAGTTTGCATCTTTGCATGTGTTGCATTAGGCAATTCTGTGTATCTAGGATCATGCATGGATTTCTAACGAGCTTCTGTTTTGGCTTGGAGTACTCGGTGAGTTTTTATGCTTTAGCATCCTTGCATGCGTGTGAGTGTTGCCATGAATAGCATGCTTACCATGAGGCTATGTGCTTATGTGATATAACTGCCTTGAATGCCTGTGGGTGGAGGTTGAGTTATTTGAATTGGAATGATTCATCAAATGTTTGTTTTAAGCCCACTAGATAGTGGCAAAATCATGTTTTCTTAAGCCCACCCGAGGGTGGCAAATCCACGTCTTAGCCTACTTGCGAGTAGCACCATCAAACCATTTTCAAACAAACAAACACGAAGTGTTTTGTTCCAATTCAGGCGACTCAGTCTATACTTGTATGCTGTGCGCATCACATAGTAATCTAGGCTAATAACCGGAATAAGAACGTACAATGTTGTCAAAACAAGATATCATGGTTAGTAGAGGCTGGTCTTTGACCGGGCGAGCGGGGGTGCTCACGAAGTGACCTTCCCCAATCGTACCCAAGTTCCCGAGCCGAGGCAACTTTGGTGATGACGGACACGTGGCCTTTGGCACCGAGTCAGGGTTTCCTAAATTTCCCATTATAAAATATTTAGGTGGCGACTCTGTATCTGGCAAAGCAGTCCATGTTTGGCACTTCTTTCAAAAAAATCTGTTTTCAAAACGATTTGCCGGATTTGGACTCTTTGGTTCAAGATTAAAAACCGTGACATTTGAGTCCTTGAACTGTAGTGACCCAATATCGAACCAGAACGGGGGGGACTCGCACTCCTTTCCCCGGGATGCGTTCGGGGACGTCTACAGTATGATTCAAGGAGGTAGCCTGGGACAGGGAACAGATGATGTAACAGCTGTGGGGGAGGACCTTGCCGATCTCCAGTTTTACAGTGACCAAGACCTAGAGGATGCGGCAATCGCATAGTTCGATTATGAGAATTCAGCAGAAGTTACTGGATAGTTGGATGATCACCCGGATGTGGTAGGAGAGTTCCAGTCAGAACGGGGCCCGGCAGAGGCAAGAATGTCAGCAACAGCAGGAAAGGTCGAAGAACAGTATACATCGCCGGAGAGCGCCGGCACTAAGAATTTCACTCGGAACTCGGGCATTGCGAATGTGGGAGCCATTGAGCCAACAGCTGCGTTAACACAGTTGCAACAGACATTGGCACAGTTAGAGCAAGAGAGTTTTAAAGATTCCGAGAGAGTCAGAAAGGCAAAGGCCCATGTAGGGACTGAAACTGCTGTGTGCACAGAAACTGAGAATGCTGCGAGCATATGGAGGGAAGGTACCGTGAGTACAAGAACAGCCATACCAGAGCCGGATAGATGTCTGTCGGCTGCTGATGGGATGTGGTGGGAGGACGAAGACTTATGTCTCGCCCACACAGACGAGGATTGGGGAAGCAACCAACCCGATGACACCTGGTATTTGGGAGAAATCGACCATATGACATGGAGCGGGCAGTACTTCAAACCCCCACACCTAGATCAACCCAAGGCTTCTGGGAAGGATAGAGAGGCTGAGAAGAAGAAGGAAAAGCAACTCGAAGACGAGGCCGTTCTAAGACAATTGAAAAAGATACAAGCAGACATCTCCATCTGGGGACTGCTTATGGCTTCTCGAGTGCATAGACAGGCTGTTCTTTCAGCCATGGACAAGGCTAAGCTTTCAATCGAAACTACGCCAGAGCAGCTGGTAGGATTAGTCTTTCCAGGAGGAGCTACCCCGATGCTGACATTTTTCGACAAAGAATTGCCACCCGAGGGGGCAGACCATAATAAACCCCTCTACATCTCCGTGGAATGTAGAGACAAGTGGATACCAGTGGTACTTGTCGATACCAGGTCTGCCATCAACGTCTGCCCAGCAAGGACGGCGTATGCGATTGGCTTGAAAACTGTCGATTTCGTACCAACAGCCCAGGTCATCCGGGCGTATGATAATACAAGTAGAGAAGTGATGGGGACTGTAAAAGTTCAGACAAAGGTTGGGCCGGGACAACACGAGATAGATTTCCATGTCCTAGAAGTTCCCGCAACTTTTAATTTGCTTTTGGGGTGGTCGTGGCTGCATCAGGTGAAGGCGGTGTCGTCTACTCTGCATCAAATGGTGAAATACCCCTATGGGAAGGGAGTAGCCATTGTTTTTGGGAATTCATCGATCCATCCACCACCGGAGGTATCCACGCCTGTTCTAGAAATTGAGCATGGTATGGAAGATGTATTCATGTCGGGCTTTACCTTGGCCGAGGCTCAGGTTGTACAAAGCATCATGGCAGCAAATGAGGGGTTGTATACCAGTGCTCAAGCAGTATACCTCATGAACAAGCTCCAACACATCCCCGGGATGGGATTAGGAAGAAGTGGCCGGAAAGGCGTTGCAGCATTGGCCGAAGTGCCACACAACCCTCATACCTTTGGTTTGGGTTATCTGCCCACCAAGGAGGATTGGATAAGAAAAGGAAAGGAAATGACTGGAAGAGCCAAAGCAAAGCGACTGGGGAAACCTTTTGAGTTGATGCACCGGCCCATCCAGGGTACCCTAAACGGACGCTTCGTCCGGGAGGGGGAAGACTTCCCATTTTGTGGCTTTCCAGAACCGTGGCTGAACGCGGAAAGGAAGCGCGTGCCGGGATTTGAGATTTTCTTCGACTTGCAGTTATCTGGGGATGATGTTGCTGAAGAGCAGACAGACCCAATAGTCGAGGTTGAGCATAGCAAAGAATTGGAGTCTGCGGACACAGAGTTTGAAATGGGGGTAGCACTGGCATGTCTACTTTCAGATCCTTCGATCGACCAGTTGTGCTTGGGGGATGACTCATCGGTGTCCATGATCGGAGATGAAACGGCTGCGGGCCTATTAGCAAACATTCTGGATGCATCCATCGCACTCTCTCTCATCTGGCAGTATCAAGAGGGATTTCTGAGCAGCACCGGGTCAGGTAGTGAGCCGGAATTGATTCCACCGAGTCTTGTGAGTCGGAATCAGGTTCCAGCTCATCTGAGTCTGAGTCCGGTATTCCTGGGGGTGATAACCCGGATGCCACAGTCCTGTCCAGGTCGTCTTTTTCTTTCTCTTTTGAGTCTGTTGTAACAGAAGAATTGGACGGTTTGGAAGCATCTAATGAGAATGAGGTGAATGTGGTTTTCGAGTACTTTTATGTGCCTTTGATTTATTGCTTAAATCAGGATTTTCAAAATTTTGATGAAAACGATGAGGACGAAATTCCTCCGATTTTGCAACGATTAATTGAACAGGAGCAGGAGAGATTTGTTAAACCATTAATGGATGAAATCACTACTGTGAATGTCGGTACTGAGAAGGACCCGCAGCTGGTCCAGATCGGGTCCACGTTGTCTTCGGAGGAACGCGAGCGCTTAGTCGCTTTATTAAAAGATTTCAAAGATGTTTTCGCGTGGTCCTACGAAGACATGCCTGGAATCGATCCTGAGATTGTACAGCATCGGATCCCTCTTGACCCCGAGGCTCGACCCGTCAAACAGAAACTCAGGAGGATCCGCCCTGATTGGGCCATTAAGATTAAAGAAGAGGTTACCAAGCAGATTGACGCAGGCTTCCTGCTAGTATCCGAATACCCGACTTGGTTGGCCAACATTGTTCCAGTGCCGAAGAAAGATGGAAGGATCAGAGTATGTGTGGACTTCAGGGATTTGAACAGAGCTAGTCCGAAGGATGACTTTCCCTTACCGCATATTGACGAGTTGGTAGATTTCACAGCGGGGCATGCTTTGCTTTCGTTTATGGACGGCTTCTCAGGTTATAATCAGATAGTAATGGCACCTGAAGATCGGGAAAAGACTGCTTTTACCACCCCGTGGGGTACATATTGCTACAGAGTGATGCCGTTTGGGCTGAAGAACGCTGGGGCTACATATCAACGGGCTGCAACCACAATACTACATGATATGATCCATAAAGAGGTTGAGGTGTGCGTGGACGACATGATTGTCAAGTCCAAAGAAAGAGAGGGCCACTACACCGCCTTGCAAAAGTTTTTCCAAAGGATCAGAGAATTTCGGCTGCGGTTGAATCCTCAGAAGTGTACATTTGGTGTTACAGCAGGAAAAATGCTGGGGTTTCTGATTACACAAAGGGGCATCGAAGTCGACCCTTCCAAAATCAAGGCCATCTTAGAAATGCCACCACCAATGACTGAAAAGGAGGTGCGAGGCTTTCTGGGTAAAATGCAATTCATAAGACGGTTTATCTCAAAGTTAACCTTGACTTGTGAACCACTTTTTGGTCTCCTGAAGAAAGGAACGAAGTTCCAGTGGGACGGCCGATGCCAAGCTGCTTTTGAACAGATCAAGAAATATTTACAGAACCCGCCCGTGTTGTCACCGCCAGAACCGGGGAAACCGTTGATATTGTATCTTTCAGTGACTGAGACCACAATGGGCTGTATGCTCGCGCAAGAATCGGAAGATAAAGTAGAAAGGGCCATCTACTATCTGAGCAAGAAGATGCTGGACTACGAGACCCGCTACACTCCGCTGGAGAAGGCTTGTTTGGCCTTGGTATGGGCTACCAGGAAGCTGCGGCACTACCTGTTAGCTCACTCTGTAATGTTGGTTTCACGACTCGATCCCATCAAATATCTTTTCGAGAAACCAGCACTTACGGGTAGGCTAGCTCGTTGGCTGCTGTTGCTTTCCGAATTCGATCTCAAGTATGTAACGCGCAAGTCGGTAAAAGGAAGAGCGGTAGCAGAGTTCCTTGCCGACCACCCGGTTGAGGGGGATGAAGCGGTTGAGTACCTATTCCCAGATGAAGCTATTCTGCACATCGAAGATGAAACTTGGACGATGTACTTTGACGGAGCATCAAATCAATACGGGTATGGGATAGGGGTGTTGCTGATAGCACCTGACGATTCCCGTATCCCTTTAGCATTCAAGCTCCGGTTCAAGGTCTCAAACAACGAAGCAGAATATGAGGCATGTATTGCCGGTCTAGAAGCAGCCCTAGAACTAGGAGCAAGACGATTGGACGTCATTGGGGATTCGAACCTTGTTGTGTCTCAGGCAAAAGGAGACTGGAAAGTCAAAGAGGAAAAGATGATAATTTACCACCAGACCTTGGATTTGTTAATTCCTCGGTTTGAGAAGCTAAATTTCACTCACCTAGTAAGAGAGAACAACAGGTTCGCAGATTCGCTAGCAACTCTATCTTCCATGATAGACATCCCATCTGGGGTCCGGATGCGTCCAGTCATTATCGACCAGAAATTTGCACCTGCCTACGAGTCAATTTCTGCCATAGATGAAGTGCCGGACAACAACCCCTGGTATTACGACATATGGAACTTCTTGGAGAAGGAGGCATATCCACTAGGGGCAAATGCCAAAGACAAAAGGGCAATCAGAAGAATGGCTGTTCAGTTCATCATCTGCGGGGGTAAATTGTACAAAAGAGGTCACCTGGGAATGCACAAGCTGTGTGTGGAAGCTGAAGAGTCGAAGCGCCTGATGGAGGCCATCCATGGAGGAGAATGTGGTGCACACATGAATGGGGTAATGCTGGCACGGAAAATCCTCAGACAGGGTTACTACTGGTCTACCATGGAGGAAGATTGTATCGGCTTTGTTCGGCGATGCCACAAATGTCAGATCCATGCCAACCGCATGAACATCCCGCCATCAAAGCTGTACAACATGACGTCGCCATGGCCATTTTCAGTTTGGGGAATCGATGTGATTGGGGCTGTTACTTCGAAAGGGTCGAATGGGCATGAGTTCATCTTGGTGGCAATA
Source organism: Camellia japonica (assembly GCA_030407325.1). Taxonomy (NCBI): domain Eukaryota; kingdom Viridiplantae; phylum Streptophyta; class Magnoliopsida; order Ericales; family Theaceae; genus Camellia; species Camellia japonica. The sequence goes on along the minus strand of JAPPVO010005383.1, from coordinate 11,775 downwards.
GATTACTTTACGAAGTGGGTCGAGGCCCAATCTTATGCGGTGTTGAAGGCTTCGCATGTCGCAAAGTTCATCAGAAACAACACCATCTGCCGTTATGGAGTCCCGAACGAGATCATTTCAGACAATGGTTCCCACTTCAAGAAGGAGGTGATTGATTTGTTGGAGAAATACAATGTAGCTTTTCATAAGTCGTCCACATATCGGCCGCAGACCAACGGAGCAGTTGAAGCCGCCAACAAGAACGTCAAACACATATTGCAGAAGATGGTGGAAACCTACCGGGACTGGCCAGATAAGCTGCCATTTGCTCTGTGAGGCTACCGAACTTCAATTAGAACTTCTACCGGGGCGACTCCGTATTCCTTAGTCTATGGGATGGAGGCCGTTCTACCGATCGAGATTGAGGTTCCATCATTACGGGTATTGGCTGAGTACCAAATAGTCGAGGCAGATTGGCAGCAGAGCAGATTCGAGGAACTCATGCTCTTTGATGAGAGAAGGCTGAAAGCACTGTACCACGTCCAAGGATATCAGCGCAGAATTGCCCGGGCTTTCAACAAGAAGGTTAAGTCCAGGAATTTGAATGAATGAGATTTGGTACTCAAGGACAACCGAGCACCCATCCATGACCCAAGGGGCAAGTTCAGACCCAATTGGACTGGTCCCTATATCATCAAGTCTATCTGGTCAGGCGGAGCTGTAGTCCTGATGGACCTAGATGGCCTAGAGTTCTCCCAACCGATCAACATGGACAAGCTGAAGAAATATTATCCCTGAGAGGCTCGCTAGGCCGAAAACCCGAAAGGGCGACCTAGGCAAAAGTTAGAGCACAAAAAATTAGAAAATATAAAAACTGAGCTCGCAAGGTTGAAAACCCGCAAAGGGCGGCCTTGGCAAAAGTTAGAGCGCAAAAGGAGAGTGAAAATACTCGAGTGAACCCAAGCCTGAACTACGTAAGGCTTGATTCCCACCCTTGGGATACGTAGGCAGCTTCATCTTGGAGTTCAGCCATAAACTCTTCCCCGATCAGCTTTGTCCATTTGATCATCTTGGTCATCTTTGTCCATCAGCATTCATTGTAATCTCCGGTGCAGTGCTACTCAGACTAGGGGCAACTTTCCTTTGCCATGCAGTGCCGCAGTGCCACTCAAACTAGGGGCAACTTTCCAGTTGCAGGGATCTGGGGTTGTGCATCTCAGTGACAGATCTCAGGCGTGTCCAGTTCTGATCCATATCGAAAATAGTTTTGAAAAGCTTTAATAAAAGTTGACTTTGTTCAAATTAATCTTTCTACAACTAAGACCATTTCTGGACCAAAGTGGGAAATTTTCAGTACCACAACTTTCAATTTCATTGATTTCAATACAGAGTTCTCCTGCTCTTTCATACAATTGAAGTTTCTTTTTATTACATTCATAAAGAAAACTTGAAAGTACTAATAAAGCAATAAATCTGGGGCATAGTCAAGTCAGGCGTTCCTGCGCCCCCTCCCAGAGCTGGTCGAAGCCGCTGATGCCAAGCTGGGTCCGATCTGTGCCTCTTCGTTGAGCCAATCTATGCACTCATCAGACAAAGTGCAATTGAAAGTGGGAGCGGGGGCCAGGAGTTCTCTCGTCCTCCATGATGTGGCATATCGGGCAAGCTGTGCGCCCCGAACCGGGAATGTAGCCGGATACTCTATACCCTCTGGCGGGCAAGTCTGATCATGGCCGAACTGGCGCCGGAATCGGAATGGGAAATAGAATACACAGTGAGTCAAGCCGATCAGCTGAATTCCGGGTTGGCCGGTCATGCTATAGCCCATCGTCGGTAGATTGAGCCAAGGGCATCGCCAAGCAATACGGTCTGCGGACAAGTTGCACATCCAGTCAAACCACCAACTTTCATCAAGGGCATTGACTAGCCGTTGCCGAAAGAAGTAGCCGCAAGCTGAGTACGTTGGGCAAGAGTCCACAACCTGCAGTTTGTCCATCAACCACACCTGGGGAGGGATGAAAAATGAGAGACTAAAGAATAGAGAGATGTACGATGAGAGAAAAGTAAGAAAAGGATTTTTGTGAGAAAAATCGAGCTCGAGAGCCGAGTGATGTGAGCAACATATTTGTAAGATTTGGTGGGAAACATTACCTGCAGCAGTAGTGGACTCCCCGCAAATCTGGTCGTCTCTTGACGATAAAAAGCATCCAGGCCCATCAGCGTCTCAGCCAAAATCATGGCAATACAGCTCTTGCCCTCTTTCAACCCTTGGACAACCTCGATCAACTGGACGTTGGATCCTCCGGAGCCTGAGGCAAATAGAAAATGAGATAGCATGCACAGACAGAGGGCGTGTTGCCGGAAGCCTTGCCAATGATGGTCGTTGCGATCACCGGCATCAGAAAACCGATAGATCAAACTCGGGATATCCAGCATTCCGTCGCTAATCAAAGTACGAGCATCGGGTATTGAGAGCCCGCACATTTGTCCTAAGGCTTGGGCATGACCAAAACGAAGTTGAGGCAGAATCTCCTCGTCGCGCTCGGATTCCATTAGAGCTTGGAAATCTTCGAAGGTAGGACACACCTCTTGCCCGCCAAAACTGAAGACGTGTGTCACCGGATTCCAAAATCTTGCCGCGGCATGAAGAAACGAAAAATTCAGCGGGGTGCGACCCAGAGTGAATAGTGCGTTTATGCCGAAGCCCCGGAAATTCAACTTTTCCGAACCATCCAAGCTGTTAATCCAAATTGTAAGATTTTGGGCAAGAAACACTTCCATTTGGAGCAAATCAGTGTTGAAATGAAGAGAACCACGAAGCTGAGACCCTTTTGAAGGAGATAAGGTTGAGTGGAGGACAGATGTCAGCATTTTGCTGGTGCCGACAATTCGTGGCCGACCGGCAGGAAATAGTGCCGACCGGCCATATTTTTGGGCCGATGGATCAGTTGTTTGGCCGATGGCTACACCTCACGGCCGATGGCCTTTATGTTTGGCCGATGGTCTTCCCCCTGTGTTTCCTGAGCTGTTTATGCTAGGAATTGAGGAATTCCACCACCTCTGATCCCCCCGGTGATCGATTTTTGCGGAGTCACGCCTGTTTGCTTATCGAGTTGTTGTACATTTGCTTATCGAGTTGTATTTTACTCTCTTTAAGTCTTTGATTTGTTTATCAAGTTGTACTTGCACTTGGCTAGCTTGCCGAGCCCTTGTTTTGCTTATTGAGTTGTAATTGGTTCACTACCGGATTATTACGATGCGATGCTCTGTTTTCAAAACACGTTTTCAATTTCATTCACACTGTTATGTGATGACATGCGATGCGATGCATAGGAAATACAAATGCAACGTCTTTTCAAACAAAATGGCTGTTTCATTTCCATCATGTGTTCTGCAAAAACACACGCTTTTGAAAAATAAAACCTGCCTGGGGCAGTGCAATGTGCTTAAATAACTAGTAAAAAGGAAAGTAAAGCAAGAGAATAGAAGGGTAGCAGAGTACCGGAATGGATACCGGAAACCTCCCCTTGCGGTCAAAGTACCTTCCGCACCCTTGCTCGGGTTAATTGTGTGGTTTGACACCTTCATCATTCAAGACAGTGCGGGAAAATGCACTTCTGGAACATAAATGGATCTTCGAGTTGACCTCAAGCCATGACTTTTGTGAGCAACGCTCGATGCGTGCGAAGGACGTCCCTCCTCGTATCCTTTTTATATCTTGTGAATTTCATTGATCATTCAATTATACTGAGTTGCAGTACTTTCAAGTTCCTATATATACACATTGCATTGTATGCATGCTTTGCTTTACTTACATGTGTTCAAGTTCCTATATACACATTGCATTGTATGCGTGCTTTGCTTTACTTACATGTGTTCAAGTTCCTATATATACACATTGCATTGTATGCGTGCATTGCTTTACTGACATGTGTTCAAGTTCCTATATATACACATTGCATTGTATGCGTGCATTGCTTTATTGATATGTGTTCAAGTTCCTATATATACACATTGCATTGTATGCGTGCTTTGCTTTACTTACATGTGTTCAAGTTCCTACATACACATTGCATTGTATGCGTGCTTTGCTTTACTTACATGTGTTCAAGTTCCTATATACACATTGCATTGTATGCGTGCATTGCTTTACTGATATGTGTTCAAGCTCTTATATATACACATTGCATCGTATGCGTGCATTGCTTTACTGATATGTGTTCAAGTTCTTATATATACACATTGCATTGTATGCGTGCTTTGCTTTACTTACATGTGTTCAAGTTCCTATATACACATTGCATTGTATGCGTGCATTGCTTTACTGATATGTGTTCAAGTTCCTTTATATACACATTGCATTGTATGCGTGCATTGCTTTACTGATATGTGTTCAAGTTCCTTTATATACACATTGCATTGTAGGCGTGCTTTGCTTTACTTACATGTGTTCAAGTTCCTATATACACATTGCGTGCGTGCGTGCATTGCTTTACTGGCATGTGTTCAAGTTCCTTTTCTATACACATTGCGTGCTGTAACATGCCCGGGAGGTACCCGCGCGCGTTAAACAGTTCGGACTCCCGAGATCTCTTTGATCTCAATGTCTCACGAGTGCAATGTGAAACGTAGATGAGAGTCCAGATTTGGCAACTTTTATTGAAAATCCATTTTATTGCAATTTTGTCAAAAATGGACTGCATCATCAGAACTCAGAGTCGCCACTAATATTTTGGGAAATTAGGAAACCCATGACTCGGTGCCAAAGGCCACTGTTCGTCGTAACCAAGGATGCTTGGCTCGGAACCTTAGGTATGAGAGGGGAAGGTCAATAATGAGCACCCCCGCTCACCCGATCGAAAGATCGGCCTCTACTAAACCATGATATGACTTTTATTTTCTTTATATGTTCATGTTCTGATTATTTTAGTAAATCCTAAAATTTACTATGTGAAGCATACAAGTATAGACTAGTTTGCTCAAATTGGAACAATTCAACTTCATGTTCGTTTTTCGAAAAGGGTTTGATTTTGCCACCATCAAGTGGGCTTAAAGTTTGTAAATTTGCCACTACAAAGTGGGCTTAAAACGTACATTCATTGAATCATTCCAATTCAGGCAACAAGCCTTCATCCACAGGCATTCAAACAGTTTATCACTTAAACAAATAGCCACATGGTAGGATGCTAAACATAATAAGAAAATCACACACAAATGGGATGCTAAAGCATAAAAACTCACAGATTGACCGAGTCCCTCGAACAGCTACAAAACAAAAGTTAGTAAAATATGCATGATCTTATATACAGGATCCTAATGCAATTCACTCATGAGATGCACTAAAGATTTGGCTTCTAGAATATGGCACGTGAATCATCTCAAAACACAGAATCATGGGATAATCAATTGAAGCATACAGATGCGAGTTTAGCCAAATCTTATGCATGAGACATAAATGTAAAGCATGGATATGCATGGCATGTCAGATATATACATACACACAGTTAGGGAAAGCGATAAAAGAAAGGGATAGAAGGAAGCGGGGTGGGGGAATTATTACAACACGTTGAATATTACAAGTCCAAATGAGGGAGAGATAAAATAAAATAAAATCCTCACAAACACTCAAAATAAAATAAAATCTTCCATCCGGCAGACTTGCACACCTCAGCCCATGTACTCAATTCATCTTCAATGGAGGGCCCACCTTTTCTCTCTTGAAGCCGAGAGAGAGAGAGAGAGAGAGAGAGAGATTGGGTCTGCCCGTGTATTTGTGTGCATGTATTGCATGGGTGTGTAGAGAGAGAAAGGAGGGAGTTGAGAGGGAATGGATGCTGGATGATGGGTGTGATGTGCACGGGTGGTGAGCTGTGGTGAGGGTCGTGGGTGTTGTGTTGCTAGTGGTGGTGCCGTGGGTCTTTCATGCGTGGTGGAGATGGTAGCCATGGAAGAGAGAGAGAGAAAGGTGAGAGAGCTGCTGGTTCTGCATGGATGGTGGTGATCCCCCGTGAGAGAGAGAGAAGAGAGAGAGAGCCGAGATGGTGGGTGTGTCGGTTTGCATGAAGATGAAGGTGGTGGTGAGTGTGCATCCGTGGGTGTGTGATGGTGTTTAGAGAGAGGGAGTTGGGTGATGGAGGGAGCTGCCGAGAGGAGAGGATAGGAAGAGAGAGAGCTTGGTTTTGGGTGTGGGTGATGGAGGAGAGCTGCCGAGAGGGAGAGATAGGGAGAGAGAGAGCTTGGTTGGGTGTGGTGATGGAGGTGATGCTGCCAAGGTGGTGTGGCTGGTTGGTGATGGATGGGTCTATTGCCGAGCTGTGTGTAGCAGTGTGTTGGGTATCATGCAGCCGTGATGAGGAGAGGGAGAAATCCCGTGGGTGTATGTTAGAGTGAGAGAGGAGAGGGAGGGAGAGAGTTTAGAGAGAGTGTAGGTGCCGAGAGGTGAGAGGTGGGTGCGTGGGTGTGCATGGTGAAGAAGGTGATGCTGCCAAGTGGTGTGGCTGGGTTGGTGATGGGCCGAGAGAGGGGAGAGAGGTGGTCTTGGATGCTGGGTTTGGGTGTGAGTGAATCAGTGTGTGTTGCCGAGATGGTGAGACCAGGTGGGTTGGGTGGTGTGGTGTGATCGTTGGCCACGGTGGTTGATGGTGTGTGTTGTTCATGGAGAAGCGGTGTGTGCATGGTGATGTGCATGCATGAGTGATGCTTGATGAGTTGTGTTGGGTGTATGCTCATGCATGGTTTGCCGAGGGAGAGGGAGAAGTGTGTGTGTGGGTTTTAAAGAGAGAAGAAGTTATCTCTTTTCCAAAAACTTGATGAGAGCCATTAGCCTGTTATGGCCCATTTTCTTGGACTCAAGTGCAGCACACTCATCAGATTCCTCGACAGTGGCTTTTTCAATTATGCTGTATCTCTCCTTTTCTTCCCCGCTTTCTTTTCTTTTTCATTTTTTTCCACCTCACCAACTCCTCCACCCGGATATGTTTGTGAATCCTTTTTTTTCTTTTCTTTTTCTTCCCTCTCTCCACCCACTCTCAATTATTCCTCCACCATCTTTTTTTTCTTTTTTTTGCTTTTCTTTACCTAAAAACACACTCACCAAAACTTTTGTTATTTTATTTGATTTTCTATTTTTTTATTTTTTTATTTTTTGTATTATTATTTTTTTTTGTTTTAATCAATTATAAAACACACTTAAAATATATACACACACCTAATTTAATACACACATATAAAATGATAAAACACTACAAATTCTGGTGAGCGTGGTCAAAATAAAGTGCCCAAGTCTTAGGGCCGGTCAAAATGGGTGTCTACAGTTGCCCCTCTTTGACAGAGCTCGAAGTCATGAAATGACGTGAGTGAATGTCAAAGCCAGAAGACGACCCTTTTGACAGGCCGTAAGACTTGGGCAATCACACAAATGCAATGCATGTACAAACCAGATGTAATGCAAGTGGTTGAACCCGAAGGTTGCCTACGTATCCCTTTGCAAGGAATCAAACCAGCGTAGTTCAGGGGCAGAATGCAATGATATACACAAAATGCAGTTTGAAAGTTGGACTTACACGATTCGCGAAGCCGGTTTGAAAGTTGGACTTATACGCCTTACGCGAAGCCGGTTTGAAAGTTGGACTTATACGCCTTACGCGAAGCCGATTTGAAAGTTGGACTTATACGCCTTACGCGAAGCCGGTTTGAAAGTTGGACTTATACGCCTTACGCGAAGCCGGTTTGAAAGTTGGACTTATACGCCTTACGCGAAGCCGGTTTGAAAGTTGGACTTATACGCCTTACGCGAAGCCGGTTTGAAAGTTGGACTTATACGCCTTACGCGAAGCCGGTTTGAAAGTTGGACTTATACGCTTTACGCGAAGCCGGTTTGAATTTATGCAATGCAATACAATGTCATGGAATACTGGCTATGTTTGCAACTTTCCCTATTCTCCAACAGGGTGACAGACTAGGTTGGTTCAGTCTCCAGAGTTGAGGTGCATACAAGCTATCTCAACCTATGGGGCTGCCATACAGATTTCAAGCCGGGGATACACCCCTGGGTATTAAACCAGACTTTAGTCTCGGAAATCCCGAACCTTTTGCGTTCTAGGCATCGCCATTCGAACTCTAGTTTCCACCGTCTCAGTTGATCTCCTAGGAACTCATTACAAACACAGTCAGGTGACTATTCCAGACCGATTGAAGTCGTTCGGGCACGACAAACACCAAAGGAATTACACCTTTAGAGGATTTAAGGTCTCCTAGACCCGGGAGAGTGTATAAGATGGTGCGATGCGCAAGATAGCGTGATTGAAATTGAATGGCCTAACCAACAGGCATATCTCAACGTATTTCATACGGAGAGAGGGAAGGTTAGGTGATTGAAACTGAATGGCCTAACCAACAGGCATATCTCAACGTATTTCATACGGAGAGGGAAGGTTAGGTGATTGAATTGAATGGCCTAACCAACAGGCATATCTCAACGTATATTGTATACAGAGAGAGGGAAGGTTAGGGTGTTTGAAATTGATTGCCTAACCAACAGGCATATCTCAACGTATTTCATACGGAGAGAGGGAAGGTTAGGTGATTGAAATTGAATGGCCTAACCAACAGGCATATCTCAACGTATTTCATACGGAGAAAGGGAAGGTTAGGTGATTGAAATTGAATGGCCTAACCAACAGGCATATCTCAACGTTTATTGTATACAGAGAGAGGGAAGGTTAGGTGATTGAAATTGAATGGCCTAACCAACAGGCATATCTCAACGTATATTGTATACAGAGAGAGGGAAGGTTAGGGTGTTTGAAATTGTTGCACAAAGCAGTGCGGTGCCCAAGGCAGAGCGATTGAAGGCCTAACCAACAGGCGTATCTCAACGTATTTTTATACGGAGAGAGGGAAGGTTAGGGCGATTGAATTGATGCACAAAGCAGTGCGGTTCCCAAGGCAGGGCAATTGAAGGCCTAACCAACAGGCGTATCTCAACGTATTTTTATACGGAGAGAGGGAAGGTTAGGGTTTTTGAAATTGATGCACAAAGCAGTGCGGTTCCCAAGGCAGGGCAATTGAAGGCCTAACCAACAGGCGTATCTCAACGTATATTGTATACAGAGAGAGGGAAGGTTAGGGTTTTTGAAATTGATGCACAAAGCAGTGCGGTTCCCAAGGCAGGGCAATTGAAGGCCTAACCAACAGGCGTATCTCAACGTATATTGTATACAGAGAGAGGGAAGGTTAGGGTTTTTGAAATTGATGCACAAAGCAGTGCGGTTCCCAAGGCAGGGCAATTGAATTTGATACCCAAGCAGGGCGATTGAATTTGATGCCCAAGGCAGGGCGGTGCCCAAAGCAGGGCGATGCCCAAAGCAGGGCGGTTGAATTTAATGCACAAAGTAGTGCGGTGCCCAAAGCAGGGCGGTTGAATTTGATGCCCAAGGCAGGGCGGTGCCCAAAGCAGGGCGATTGAATTTGATGCCCAAAGCAGGGCGGTGCCCAAAGCAGGGCGATTGATGCACAAGATAATGCGATGGAATTGAAATTGAAATTTTAGTGGTAGGTGCACGAAGTGAGATTATTGTGCGATAGATGCAGCACAGAATGAAAGAAGGAATCGTATGTTCGAATACCGTATACATATACCATGTACAAACAAAATACATACGAATACGGCAATATACACAGACAAATAACAAACTTATATGCAGACACACAATACAGTATATATATTCGTATATATGAACAGATATATACGGACCTATACACAATATATATGGATATATACACAGACATAGAATATTCCGTTTGCAACTGTCAGCGGAAAGCCGTTACTACTGAGAAGGCATATTCTGTTGCTGACGTCAGCACACGTACGCAAAGCACGCAAAAAGAAAGGAAAAACACAAAATGCATGGACATGGGACACGGGTGTCGAACCCTGACCTCAAGCTCGGCCTCCGAGTCCTTAATCACTGAGCCACATCACTCTTGTGACAAAATATACAAACAAATATATATATATATATACTATACAAGACAATATACAAACACTCAAACAAAACAAAACAAACACTCGATGTGGGGTTCGAACCCCTGACCTCGGGCTCAGCCTCTCACTCTTTAACCACTGGGCTAACCATTGAACCTAAGCCACTCGGGTGACAGAAACAATTCAAACAAATATATATATATATATATATATCTATATAGGTACACAAGACATATACACATCAAAACCAAAATGAAAACAAAACAAAGAAAAACTCGATGCGGGGTTCGAACCCCTGACCTCGGGCTCAGCTTTCAATCCTTAACTCACTAGGCCAAACCACTGAATCCAAGCCACACTTGTGACACAAATGTTCAAAACAATACCTATATTACATAGCTATACAATATATATACATATATGCATACACAATTCTCCCGCGTCTCTCTGTTTTTGTCTTACTCTCTCTTCCTTCTATCTTCTTCGAGCGTCGTGTCTATCGCGCGATTTCAACAATCGCGGCGCCTGACGACAGGCTATCCAATCCTGCCCCGATTGTCAATGATCGTCTCGAGCCTTCCTCCCTCTTTGTCTTCTTCTTTGGCTTCATCCTCTTTTTAAGCTGAGGCCTGCGAAAGAGAGAGGCAGAGCAAAAGCCTGCAAACTTTCTCTGCCACCACTCTACAACCTCTTTCTTTTGCATTACTCTTCTCTGCCATGGCCTCTTCACAAGGTTCTCTCACTCTTTTTCCCAGACCTAAACGAGTCTACGATAGAGATGACCAATTCCGACTCCCCTGAACCTCAACCACGAGCTCCTCCTCCTTCTCCTGTTTTCAACTTTCCAGCGATGTCAGTTGAACAAATCATGGCGGCACAGTCTGACATCGAAGCAAACTCGTATACACTGAGGTCATGTGTGGAGACCGTGACTGCGGTCTCCAACTTGTCCCGTCGGCTGCAGAACAGAACGTGTGAGGTGCATCGATTGAATGCACAACTTTCTTTACTTCAACATATGTACAAAGATTCTCGAGGGGAAGTTAGCGCGCTGAAAAAGCAGAACAAAGAGCTGAAACGACTGACAACCTCCGTGACACGATTCGGAGTTCCTTCGCACAACCAATTTGATGGCCGGCGAGGAATAATCTCCTTTGGAAGCTCTGCCAAGGCCGAGGCAGAGTCTTCAAAAGCTCCGAAGAGAGTAAAGACGAAGCGAGGCAGCTGATGGTAAAGTCAGGCAACGAAGTTGTGTGCAAATGAAGCCGGTTGCAATCTTCACCGCCGGGCTGCTGCCGGAGAAGAAAGAAGAAAAAGATCCCTTCTCTCTCTCTTTTTTTTTTTTTTTTTTTTTTTTTTTTTTTTTTTTTTGTGTCTCTGTGATCGGGGATGTCCTCCCCTAACTGCAATAAAATCAGTTTCTTTTTTTTGCTTATCACTGGCATGACTGGCATATCACTTTGAGCTTGAAAATAATTTGTTTGATTGAATTTGAGAATGATTGAATTTTTGAAGTCTGAATTAGACATTGACTCTTTACTGATCTGAATCAACAAATGACCCAACGAACTGAAAAACGAAGCAAATTAATCCAAACACACTTATATACACTGATTGGTATAAATACACTGACTGTATAAATATACTGACTGGTATGAAAGGAACACTTATATACACTGACTGGTATGAATACCTGATTGGTATGAATACACTGACTGGTATGAATACACACTTATATACACTGATTGGTATGAATACCCTGACTGGTATGGATACACTGACTGGTATAAATACACTGACTCGTATGAAGACAC
>JAPPVO010005382.1:0-19014 GCA_030407325.1 Camellia japonica | reverse complement strand
AACACAAAGAATGCTTATCTTGCCTCTTTTACTTGCCAATTTGTTTTACTGATTTTAATTACCAAATCATTCCTTAATCCATTATGCATTGGTGAGTGTCTCTAATGGAAAGAGGGCTCAAACCACAAGTTGCTTGGGCATGAAAGAGGCGTTAAACTGTTGGGTATTAACCCCCTAAGGCATTAAACCATTGGGTGTAGCACCTCCATTGCATTGCATGTGTTCAAATCGGACGTTAATTTGAATACAAGGAAAATGAGACATTCATACTCAAAAGTGATTAAATGGCCACTTTCCTAGGTCTCCATTGCCCTTGATCATACATGATAGTGAACAAGCCGCGGGGGACCTCGCTACAGTTCGGACTCGATTTGTGTCACGGTTCGTAATCTGAACCAAAGAGTCCAAATTCGGCAAATCGCTTTGAGAAAACAGATTTTTGAAAGAAGTGCCAAACATGGACTGCTTTGCCAGATACAGAGTCGCCACCTAAATATTTTATTTTGGGAAATTTAGGAAACCCTGACTCATTGCCTAAGGCCACGTGTCCGTCATCACAAAGTTGCCTCAGCTCGGGAACTTGGGTACAATTGGGGAAGGTCACTTCGTGAGCACCCCCGCTCGCCCGATCAAAGATCGGCCTCTACTAACCATGATATCTAGTTTTGAAAACATTGTGCGCTCTTATTCCGGTTATTAGCCTAGATTTACTATGTGATGCGCACAGCATACAAGTATAGACTGGGTCGCCTGAATTGAAACAAAACATTTCATGCTTGTTTTTGAAAGATGGTTTGCTACCCGCAAGTAGGCTTAAAATGCAGATTTTGCCACCCTCAGGTGGGCTTAGAAAACATGGTTTTGCCACTATCTAGTGGGCTTAAAACTCACAGTTGATGATTTGTCCCAATCCAAATAACCCAACCTTCACCCATAGGCATTCAAGGCAGTTATATCACATAAGCAAATAGCCTCATGGTAAGCATGCTATTCATGGCAGTCACTCACACGCATGCAAGGATGCTAAAGCATAAAACTCACCGGGTACTCCAAGCCAAAACAGAAACTGATTAGAAATCATGCATGATCCTAATTATATAGAAATGCCTAATGCAACACATACAATAATGCAACTATAGCGGGCTCGGCTATTCTAAACATAGCATATGAGATGCAACAGCTAACAAGTACTCAACTTGAAATTGAAATACAAATGCAGTTAGTATGATGCGCCGAGCCCGGTGCATGCAAAACAGATGAATGAATGCAAACATGCTATCATACTATATGCTAATTGAAACATGCCCTAATCTAACCATAATAAGCGGATAAATAAAAGGGAGAAAGACGTGGGGTTGGAAGACATGCATCACACGCACGCACACTTATTACAATTGTGCCCTTGCTCGGAGGGTTCGAATAAATAGTACAGGCCCAAATAAATAATACAGTCCCAATAAATAATACAGTCCAAATATGTACAAAATCCTAATTAATTAACAAATTAATCTAGGAAAGCGGTAAACTAGCATGCAAGCTAGGGACTGCCTCGACTCTGATCCGGATGATGACTGATGCATGCTGGGTTGCCTTGCGCGGAAATCCACCGTGATGCCCCAATTAGCCTCTGTTTGCAATTGTTCTTGGAAAGCGCGCCAAGCTCCGGAAGGCTGCTGATTCTTGATTTGCTGCAACAGAGAGCAGGAAAGGGCATGGCAATGTTTTTCACATATGTATGCATACCTCGATCTCGTGCCACCAATCACGCATCTCGATGCATGATGGACGAGGAGTTGAATGGCACAACTCGATATGGAATGAATGCACATATAAACACAACAATACCTAGACTCCATCATGGTAATCCGAAGTGTCGGCGACTGGGGAATTGAGACACGTTCCGTCACTCGGAGTACGAAACGTACCTCGTTTCCCGGCTGGGCTAACTCCTATCCCAAACACAATGCAATATGCATGACATTGCATGAATGCAACTAAGATACAACCTAACATGCACAATGCTATGTAATGGCGTACACGATGCACGAGGTAACATGGCATACACAATGCGCTAACATACAGCCTAGCATACACAATGCTATGAAACGAAAATGGCATACACAATGCATAATGGACTTACACCAATACAAGTGGACCCGGCCACACTCACATAGGAGGCCATTAGATGAAAATGAGACACTCGAGATGCGTGCACACGTGCACGCAAACCGAGGACCGACCCTAAGGCACCAAATGCCACTCTAACAAAGCATGGCAAGGCATGGAATATGGCCTACTAGCATGCAAATTTCAGTGCTAAAATATGATGCAAAACAGCCCCGAAACATGGAAACATGGCACCCGATGCATGAAATGAGACTCGAAACTCGAAACTAGGAAACATGGAATGACTTATAGCTATACAAGCATGCATTATTGAACATGAAGTATGAAGAAAGAATCAAGAAAGTCCCAAAACAAGAATATTTCCAGTTTTAAGCAAGGCCAAAAGGTGAACACAAGTAGGGCTAAGCTAACATGCAAAAATGGCCTCGAAAGAGAGATAAAGAAGCAAGTAACAGCTGCTGGCCCTAAATGGAAAAGAGTCCTTCAACAAAGTTGAAAAGGGGCTCAAAATGAATCACTTTACAGTTTACATCAAGCCACAAAAATAAACACAAGCAAGCCTAAAACATTATGCAAGAAAAAGGCCAAAAGAGGGACAAAGAAGCAAGTGATGGCTGCTGGCCTCAAAGAGAGGAGGGCCCTTCAACAATGTTGAAGAGGGGCCCAAAACATGATATTTTACAGTTTATGACCAAGCCCAAAACAGTGCACAAGCAAGCTTAAAATACTATACAAAATAAGGCATAAAAGAGAGCTTTAACACAAAGAGCAAAAAGGAAGCCTCAAACAGTGAAAGACCCTTGATCAAACATGAAGAGTGTGTCAAAATATGACTATTTACAGTTCGGACCAGAGTCCAAAAATACAAGTACAAGGAGCTAAAAAAATATGCAAAAATAAGGCCAAAAGAGAGACAAAGAGGCAAGTGACAGATGGAAACCTCAAACAGTGAAGAGCCCTTCAACAATGTTGGAGAAGGGCTCAAAAAAAGCCTCTTTGCAGTTTATGACCAAGCTCATAACAGTTTAAAAATAGGCCTAAAATACTATGCAAGAAAGAGGCATACAAGAGAGGTAAAGAAGCAAGTGGTAGCTGGAGACCTTAAACAACAAAAGGTTCTTAATAAAACATGAAAAAGACCTCAAAACATGACTATTTTCAGTTAGGGTCAGAGCCCAAAAATGCTTGCACACAAGGCTTACAAATGAATCAAGAAAATGCTAGAAAAAGGAAGAAGAAGGCTCACCCTTGAAGACCAATGGACCAGCTACTCTTGAACCAAGAAATGATGCTCCTTGCCTCTGGAAATGACCTCCAAGTTGCTGGTATGGAGTGAAGAGGTGTAGTGTTATGGATTGGTGAAGAACTTTGGGGTTTTTTGAAGCTTGGAAGAGAGGAGAGGGAAAGATATATATATAAGGGCTCCAACACAATTTTGTAACCTCCCAAAATGCAGCTGGAGCTGCTGGTTTTTATGGCAAAAGAGTGGAGAAAAAGGGGGGAAATTGAAATTGAAATTTCCCCCAAAATAGGCCTAAAAGAGAAATAAAGAGGCAAGTGGTAGCTGCGGCCTCAAACTGAAGAGAGCCCTTCAACAAAGTTGAAGAGGGGCTCAAAAAAAGACATTTTATAGTTTATGACCAAGTCCGAAACAGCTCACAAGTAAGCCTAAAATACCATGCAAAAATAGGCCTAAAAGAGAGTTAAAGAGGCAAGTGATAGTAGGAGACCTCAAACAGCAAAAGGTCCTTAATCAAACATGAAAAGGAGCTCAAAATATGACTATTTATAGTTTGGGTCGGAGCCCAAAAATGCTTTCAAGCAAGGGTTAGATATAGAGCAAAATAGGAACAAAAAGGAGGGGAAAGAAGCTTACCCTTGAAGACCAATGAACCAGCAGCTTTTGGACCAAGAAGAGGAGCTCCTAGCCTCTGGAAAACAGCGTCAAAGTGTTGTAATGGAGGATGGAGGTGTATACCAAAAACCAGAGCAAACGGAGGTGGTTAAGTGGTCCCGAACCGAGGCACACGGCCGTCGGCTCCGAAAAATCGGAAACCGGGCTCCAAACGGGAAAAATGGCCTACGACCATGAAACGTAGCCTACGGCCACTGAGAGATGATCTACAAGACCTCTCCCTCCCTTTGGGAAGAGAAAACAGAGAAAATGGAGCCTGGTTCGCAAACCGAGGCAAGACACGAAAGAGCCTGGAAGTCCGCAGGCAAGGCTCACAACCGAGACTCTAAAACTTCCGCACGAGCACAATATGCAATATCACCGGGCGCTCAATCGGTGACGTCTGAGTCTTAAGGTCGGTCAAAAATGGGGTGTCTACAGTTGCCCCTCTTTGACAGAACTCGAAAGTCATAAGTGACGGGAGTGAATGTCAAAGCCCAGAGACGACCCATTTTTGACAAGGCCGAAGACTTAGACAAACAGGCGAGATAAACAGAGATGTGCCCGCAGGCGCGTCCGCAGGCAAGGGGAGGGCAAAATGCAACTAGCAATGCAAGACACCGAAGGTGACTCAATGATCATGCAAATGCAGCAAGCTGTAATGAAGCACATATTCACAATAGATGCAACAGTTTTAAGCAAGAATGCAAAGCAACAACTACATTTCATGCAATTTAAGAATGCGGAGAATTATTCAATTCTCGCCACGTCTCACACAGAGAAGATACAATATCTGCGTGGTTCGTCTGGTCGCACCATCCTCAAATGAACCGTACATACAATATCGTGCCTCATGGTGCTGGAGCTCTCTCGCTTCTTCTTGGTCGAACCACAGGTGTTACTTTTCTCCCTGACTATGGTTGCAGCTTTCCCTATTCTCCAACAGGGTGACAGACTAGGTTGATCAGTATCCAGAATTGAGGCGCATACAGATGCTATCTCAATCTATGGGGCTGCCATACAGATTTCAAGCCGAGGATATACCCCTGGGTATTTAAACTAGACTTTAGTCTCGGAAATCCCGAACCTTGTGTTCTAGGCATGAGCCATTCGAACTCTAGTTTCCACCGTCGCAGTTGGTCTCCTAGGAACTCACCGCTAACACAGGCAGGTGGCTATACCAGACCACCGGAAGTCGTTCGGGCACGACAAACACCAAAGGAATTGCACCTTTAGAGGATTTAAGGTCTCCTAGACCGGGCAATAAAACAGACATGATGCCATGGATGTAATAGATGTGATGCAATAGATAATAGATGCGATGCAACAGAGAGTACAATAGATGCAAAATGGTGACATACTCCAATCACGCTGGACTCGTGAGTGGAGGAAGAACAAAGAAAATTAATCAAGAGCGCATTCCACGCGACCTAAGATAAATTCCAGACACGCTGAAATCGTGTGAGGAAGGGGACAAAGAGAGAAACATAGGGACTTATCCCAGTGTTTCGGAATGGTGTGAGCATTGGAACGTATTCCGAACACTTTTAACCGAAGAGGGAGAAACATAGGGACGTATCCCGGCGTTTCAGAATGGTGTGAGCATTGGAACGTATTCCGAACGCTTTTAACCAAAGAGGGAGAAACCTAGGGACGTATCCCGGCGTTTCAGAATGGTGTGAGCATTGGAACGTATTCCGAACGCTTTTAACCAAAGAGGGAGAAACCTAGGACGTATCCCGGTGTTTCGGAATGGTGTGAGCATTGGAACGTGTTCCGAACGCTTTTAACCGAAGAGGGAGAAACATAGGGACGTATCCCGGCGTTTCAGAATGTGTGAGCATTGGAACGTATTCCGAACGCTTTTAACCGAAGAGGGAGAAACATAGGGACGTATCCTGGCGTTTCAGAATGGTGTGAGCATTGGAACGTATTCCGAACGCTTTTAACCAAAGAAGGAGAAACATAGGGACGTATCCCGGCGTTTCAGAATGGTGTGAGCATTGGAACGTATTCCGAACGCTTTTAACCGAAGAGGGAGAAACCTAGGGACGTATCCCGGTGTTTTGGAATGGTGTGAGCATTGGAACGTGTTCCGAACGCTTTTAATGAAAGGAGGTCTAACCCGTCGCACGCGCGAGGGGAAAGAATGATAATTGCAAGTGAAAAGGTGCATAACAATGCAAGTAATGAGCATAACAATGCTAGATAGATGTGCATAATCAATGCAATGAATGAGCATAACAATGCTAGTGAAGTGGTGCATAACAATGCAATTGGAACGTGCATCACAATGCAAGTGAAGTGGGTGCATAACAATGCAGGTGGAAATGCATCGCAATGCAAGCGAAATGGGTGCATAACAATGCAAGTAAAGAGTGTTTATGACGATGCAATATAGGTGCACAAGGCAGTGCGAGTGAGGTGTACAGGAGAAGTGCAATAAAATGCACTTTCTATGCGAGTATGGGGGCATTTTCTATGCAACATGGAAAGCATATTCTATGCGATATTGAAGACAAGAATATTCTATACAGAATCGAAAGCAAGCATATTCTATGCATGAATCATAACGAGGCGCGGCACGCATGCAACAAAAGTGTATATGAAAGCTCACATGCTATGCAATAGAGGGGCATCAAACATGTACTCTGGTGCCTCCGATTTACCTCTCAGGGGACTTGGCAACACGCTCAGCTCAAAAGGGGACACCTGTCTAATTGGCGAGAGATAACATCTGCAGTTGCTTTAATCGCTGTTCTGACTTGAAGCAGGCTTAAGCTTGGGGTCGAGGTACACTCATACTCCAGAGAAATGGCGAGGCCTGAAAAGGTATATCTGGAATACAATCACGAAATTTTCTAAAGTTGAAGCACACTCAGATGCTTCCATTTTCCCTCTTTTCTTTTGCTTTGCAGTCCGGAACCCATGTAGCTTCAGATAGGTCCTGGTTTTACTGTTCTCACATGACCTGGGCTGAACCGTGCAGTTTTATGAAAGAACGAAACTTGTTTTGCACAAACGTAAAAAATGGCACAACACTTTGAGCACAAAACGATTTCATTTTTGAAATTGAGAGATGAGTTTTCGACCAGGTATTCGGCCTACGACTGAACACAGCAAGATGACTCAACAAGGAAATAAAAGGCACACAACCTAGACACATCAAGTAACACTCGAAATGACTCAAAACAAGAATCGAGATAAAACAAAAAGACACGACACTCAGACGTGCACAGGGAGCCTGTTTCACCGGGTAGTGTTTCCTACCCTTTCTCATTTGTGATTCTCACATCACTCGGCCCTCAGGCTCTGTTTTTTTGAAAGAAAAAAAAAGAAGCCATTTTCCTCACTTTTTCTCTCAGCGCACATCTCTCTATTCTTTAATCTCTCATTTTTTATCCCTCCCCTGAGTGGTCAATGGATAAACAGAAAGTTGCTAGCTCTTGCCCCCCCTAGCACTCAGCTAGATTCTTCTTCTTCTGCACGCAGCTAGTGAGTTTCTCCCACAGAGAGGCTGTGCTACAACTGGGTGTGTAGCAAATCTGCAGCTGACATCGGTTGACGATGCTCTGCTGGGGAGTTTAGACGTGATCAGATCTGTCCAGATGGGAGTGGAATATCTTGATCCATTCCAATTTGTGCTTCGCACTTGGCTCGATACCTCGCTCTTGGAGGATGAGAGAGCTTTCAGTCCTTTGCAATTAGCTTCAGTGTGCCCTTTTCTGGCGAATATGGTGCCCTTCTTGGCAAGTATGTTGATAATGAGGGAAAGACAGAACACCTGACTCAACTGTGCCCCTAGTTCATCATTTTGACCATTTTTTTTTTCTAATAAAATAATTTTGACCAAAATGAGAGTTAGATTAACGTGCTTGTTCAATTTTCTGATTTAAATCATGCAAGTCAGGCTATGAGCACTGAAAATTTTCCTTTTTGGGTCCAGAAATGGTCCAGTTTTGAAAAATGAAATAATTTTCGAGAAATAGTCAACCTCAGTAAAAATTCCCAAAAACTATTTTTGCAAACGGCCACTGCTCAACGAGCACGGAACCTACTCTGAGATGCACAACCTCGGACCCATAGCAATGGAAAATTGCCCCTTGTCTGAAGGACACTGCATGGCAACGGAAAGTTGCCCCTTGTTTGAACGGCACTGCAGTGCATTGAATGGCAACGGAAAGTTGCCCCTTGTTTGAACAGCATTGCAGCGCATTTGTAGTCAGTCCTCAGAGCGACGAACACAACCAGACTCTCGGTTACAGAGAAGGCAAAGATGATCAAAACCATTACATGGACACAATGATTTGGAAGTGTTTATGGCTGGACTTCAGAATGAAGTTGCCTACATATCCCAAAGATGGGAATCAAGCCTCACGTAGTTCGGGGTTAAGGTACACTCGGTTATTTAACCTCTCCTTTTTATGCTCTAACTTTTGCCAAGGCGCCTGTTGCAGGTTTTCAACCTTGTAGCTTTGTTTTTCTTCTTTTTTTTCAATTCTTTTTTTTTCTTTTTTTTTCTCTTTTCTTTTTTTTTTTTTTCTTTTTTTTTTTTTTGCATTTTTTTTGTATATTTTTGTCTCGCTCTAACTTTTGCCTGGGTCGCCCTTCTGGGTGTTTCGACCCAGCGAGCCTCTCAAAGGGTAAAAGTGTAGCTTGTCCATGCCAAATGGTTTTGAGATCCTGAAGTCATCTGAATCCAGAGAAGAATGGTGTTGTTCGCTTGACGATGCAGGAGTCCATCCAATGGGGGCTGAATTTGCCCCTAGTGTTGTGGATCGGAACTCTATTTTCTAACAATACTTTCTTCTTCCTCCCTCTGGATTTGGCATTCTTGCCGACCTTCTTTGATTTGTGAATGATCCATCTTCGGCTCTTCGAGCACATTTGAAATTCTTTGCCCCTAGTTCGCGGGCTGCTTCGAATCTGGCCACACAGGCCTCACATTGTAGTTGACCGTTGAACATTCTGAATCCCAGTTCAGGGTTTGAAAGTGAGGGGTCGAGTCTCGAGGCTGAGAGCGATCCTAAGCTGTAAAATCTCAAGAGCGATTCTACACAGGTCTTCGCAGGACCGCGCAAAACATTTTTTGAAAGTTTTTAAGAAAGCGACAAATCGCTCGCGCTGAAGACAGTGTAGAACCAATCTGGATCAAGCCAGGATCCTTCCCAGTACTCACACTAACAAGCATGATTTCATTCATTAAGGGCTTAGCACGCCTCTCTTTCTCTCAATTGATCAAAATTTTGCAAAACCCGAGGAATTCCTTCCTCTTCGTTTTCACCGCAGTGTTCAAAAAGCTTTTGGAAAACTTAGGTCGATGCAATGAATTCAAGGCACAGAAAAGACACAGCTTCTAGTCAAATACTGCCATCTCATTTGGAATTTCTGGTACAACTGGCACACGGCAGAAGCAAACACAAAAGCATGAAAAACCACTGCTGTTCATTCAAATCTGTTGGCGTTACTGGCTCCAAGGCAGAAATAGACTCAAAACAAAACGAAAAGACAAACACAAAAACAAAATGGTGACGCCCGAGGTAACACCCCCCCGGAATCACCCAACTCCTATACAACAGGACTGACTCGATACAGCAAGACAGACCCAAAACAAAAGAGACTGACTCAAAACAAAAAGACAGGCTCAAAAACAAAACAATAAGACTGACCCAATACCTAAGTCAGAATGTACAAAAACCAGCATTCACAAATGCTCAAAACAGTGCGTGCCATACACCATATCTGAAATAAACTGAACGCCGCCCGCAGGTGGTTCATCCCTCGATCACATCACATTATCCCCCACAAGTTCACTGATCAAGTGCCGATAGACTTTGCAGGACCTGGTGGGATGACCCCGTTGTCAATCAAATTTTGTATCTCGTGGCGAAGACGGACGCAACTGTCGGTGTCATGACCGGTTTGTTGATGGAAAGCACAGTACTTAGTCGGGTCATGCTTTGGAGGGAGAGGATCGGGTAGAGGCCGTTGCTCTAACGGTTTCAGATGTCCTTTCCTGAGTAGTACCCCCAGGGCTTTAGATAAAGACATATAGAGTGGGGTGAAAACCCTCTTGCCTCGGGGTAGATAGTCTGAAGTTCGGGGGTTTGAAGTGGATGCACCAACAAAGGGGTGGCTGCTCTTGGTGTGGTGGTGGCGACCATGCCCACTTCGGAAGATCTTGCAGCTGCGTCACTGCTGGTGGTCGCATTCGAACTGCGGGTAAACGCCCTCCTGGGCTGCTCCTTCTCCTGGTCAATGAGGCCCTGCTTCATAGCGTCCTCGATCTGTACTCCCATCTCATGCAAATCTGAAAAGGTAGGGAAGGGGAGCACGATCATTTTCTGCATTAGTTTGGGCTGGAGGTTGCGCACAACCATCCGTATCTGATCCTTATCCGTTGGCCTAATGGTCATCATTGAGGCCTTGGCCCTCCAGCGGGCCACGAATTCTGAGAAGCTCTCCTTAGGCTCCTGCCTCGTCGTCTCAAGATCACGGGTCGTAATCTCGATTTGGGTATTGTATGAATATTGTGCGACGAAGGCCTCGGCCATCTCCTCCCAGCTTCGTTTCACTGAATCCTCCAATTTGGCGTACCAGATGGCCGCAACACCCGACAGGGTCCTGCCAAAAAGGGAGAGCTTCTGTAATCTTGTCAAGCCCATCGGGCGCAGAACATCTGAAAACAAACTCAAGTGGACCATGGGATCTCCTGACCCGTCAAAACGGTCGATGTGAGGCATCTTGAACCTGTCCGGCAGTGTCACAACTGCGTCGGTGTACCCGTCCTCAATGTCCGGGATGGATTTTACCCCCTGGGATTTCTTGAACAACTTCTCAAGCTTGCTCAATTTCAACGTGTAGGGTCGACCTCAGTCTCGAAGGGTGAGTCCAGTAGATTGGTAGGTGTTTTGGACAGCTGGGGTAAGATCGGGGGCGGAGCTGCCCCTGTAGGAATGTCTGTACCCTCCTGGGTATTCTGAACATTCGTCGTTTCCCCGGGTGCGGGAGCTCCTGCTGGAGGAGGAACTTGTTGGGAAGCAGACGCGCCGCTTTGCTGTTGCAGCCTGGTGATGAGCTCAGCCTGCTGAGCCATGATTGCAGCCTGCTGCTTGGAAAATTCCGCTTGGCGGACAGCGTCTTGCTGCATGAGTTTCATACTTTCTTGCATCTGACGCATCATTGCCTCCATCCCTGACGTGTTCTGCTGATCCATCTAACTGACTGGTATCTATCCCTGCAGTAGAAACTGAGACCTCAGCCTGACTGTTCACTGGCGGGGTGGATAAGGGCTACTGATCTGGTAACTGGTGATCTGTGCTTGACTGGCCCTTTTACCCTGCCTCTGGCAAAGGAACACTGATGGCCCTTGAACTGAATCTCTGACCTGACAAAGTCTATCAGCACAAGTTCGATGAACCTCGGGGGATATCGGAGCCTTCTGAAGCTATGGTTCCAGGACTACCTAGCAAAAGAGAAAACAGATAGCACCTCAGCTCAACTTCACCAAAACAGATACGAGCATAGCAGGATGACTGTGCCCTCTACTGAATTCTGCCCCCAAAATTCTGCCTCAAATCTGATACCCTCGGGTAAAACTGAACCCCAAAATATTGAACTGGTGCCCGCAGGCCTGATGCCCAAACCTGCAAACTGATACATGCATTCCTGTAGAGACGCACTCTAAAAGCACATAACAAGCAAGTGAGAGCCAAAACACCCCTATGTTGGGGTAGGGTTTCCCTGTCCTATTTTGTCAGGAGCTAGGGTTTCACTACGCACGCAGCAGTTTCAAACAACCTATATCGGTAAGCAACCTGTCCTAGTTTGGAATGGTCACTACGGATTTCGATATGCACTAGGTCGAATGGTCAAAAGGGTGCCCCGGTAAAACCGGGGTTTGTGTTCCCATACTGGCAGAGCCCACAACCGGTCAGCCTTATGGTCATGCCTTGACAAGACAAGCCTCCGGCAAACCGTTCAGGAATAGCAGATGGCAAACACGGTGTCCTAGGCGCACCAATGCAAATGCAATGCAAAGAAACACACAAGTGTAGTCAAAACCAGATATCATGAGTTCGAGTCAAGTTCTCTAAATCCCCAGCAGAGTCGCCAGAAACTGTAGACAAGCCCGCGGGGGACCTCGCTACAGTTCGGACTCGATTTTTGTCACGGTTCTTAATCTGAACCAAAGAGTCCAAATCCGGCAAATCGTTTTGAGAAAACAGATTTTTGAAAGAAGTGCCAAACATGGACTGCTTTGCCAGATACAGAGTCGCCACCTAAATATTTTATTTTGGGAAATTTAGGAAACCCTGACTCGTTGCCTAAGGCCACGTGTCCGTCATCACCAAAGTTGCCTCGGCTCGGGAACTTGGGTACGATTGGGGAAGGTCACTTCGTGAGCACCCCCGCTCGCCCGATCAAAGATCGGCCTCTACTAACCATGATATCTAGTTTTGAAAACATTGTGCTCTTATTCCGGTTATTAGCCTAGATTTACTATGTGATGCGCACAGCATACAAGTATAGACCGGGTCGCCTGAATTGGAACAAAACATTTCATGTTTGTTTTTGAAAGATGGTTTGCTACCCGAAGTAGGCTTAAAATGCAGATTTTGCCACCCTCAGGTGGGCTTAGAAAACATGGTTTTGCCACTATCTAGTGGGCTTAAAACTCACAGTGATGATTTGTTCCAATCCAAATAACCCAACCTTCACCCACAGGCATTCAGGCAGTTATATCACATAAGCAAATAGCCTCATGGTAAGCATGCTATTCATGGCAGTCACTCACACGCATGCAAGGATGCTAAAGCATAAAACTCACCGAGTACTCCAAGCCAAAACAGAAACTGATTAGAAATCCATGCATGATCCTAATTATACAGAAATGCCTAATGCAACACATGCAAAATGCAACTATAGCAGGCTCGGCTATTCTAAACATGGCATATGGAATGCAACAGCTAACAGTATTCAACTTGAATTGAAATACAAATGCAGTTAGTATGACGCCGAGCCCGGTGCATGCAAAACAGATGAATGAATGCAAACATGCTATCATACTGTATGCTAATTGAAACATGCCCTAATCTAACCATCATAAGCGGTAAATAAAAGGGAGAAAGACGTGGGGTTGGAAGACATACATCACACTCACGCACACTTATTACATTGCCCTCGCGCAGAGGGTCCGAATAAATATACAGTCCCAAATAATATACAGTCCGAATAAATAATACAGTCCAAATATGTACAAAATCCTAATTAATTACAAATTAACTAGGAAAGCTAAACTAGCATGCAAGCTAGGGACTGCCTCGACTCTGTCCGGATGATGAATGATGCATTCGGGTTGCCTTTGCGCGGAAATCCACGCGATGCCCCAATTAGCCTCTGTTTGCAATTTCTTGGAAAGCGCCAAGCTCCGGAAGGCTGCTGATTCTTGATTTGCTGCAACAGAGAGCAGGAAAGGGGCATGGCAATGTATTTTCACATATGTATGCATGCCTCGATCCTCGTGCCACCAATCACGCATCTCGATGCATGATGGCCGAGGAGTCGAATTGCACAACTCAATATGAATGAATGCACATAAAAACACAACAAGACCTAACTCCATCATGGTAATCCGGAGTGTCGGCGACTGGGGAATTGAGACACGTTCCGTCACTCGGAGTACGAAACGTACCTCGTTTCCCGTGCGGGCTAACTCCTATCCCAAACACAATGCAATATGCATGACATGCATGAATGCAACTAAGATACAACCTAACATGCACAATGCTATGAAATGGCATACACGATGCACGAGGTAACATGGCATACACAATGCGCTAACATACAACCTAGCATACACAATGCTATGAAATGAAATGGCATACACAATGCATAATGGACTTACACCAACACAAGTGGACCTCAGCCACACTCACATAAGAGGCCATTAGATGAAATGAGACACTCGAAATGCGTGCACGTGCACGCAAACCGAGGACCGACCTAACCACGAATGCCACTCAAAGACATGGCAAGGCATGGAAATGGATACAAGCATGCAAATTTCAGGCAAAATATGATGCAAAACAGCCCCGAAACATGGAAACATGGCACCCGATGCATGAAATGAGACCCGAAACTCGAAATTAGGCACATGGAATGACTTATAGCTATACAAAGCATGCATTATTTGAACATGAAGTGAAGACAGAATCAAGCAGTCCCAAAACAAGCATATTTACAGTTTTAAAAGGCCAAACAGTGAACACAAATAGGCTAAAGCTAGCATGCAAAAATGGCCCCGAAAGAGAGATAATGAAGCAAAGTAAGCTTCTGGCCCTAAATGGCCAAGAGCCCTTCAAAAAGTTGAAGAGGGCTCAAAATGAAGCACTTTACAGTTTACACAAGCCACGAAAAAAACAAAAGTATGGCTAAACTATTATGCAAGAAATGGGCCAAAAGAGACAAAGAAGCAAGTGATGGTTTCTGGCCTCAAACAGAGGAGGCCCTTCAACAAGTTGAAGAGGGCCAAAAATGGTATTTTACAGTTATGACCAAACCCAAAACAGTGCACATGCAAGCTTAAAATACTATGCAAAATAAGGCCTAAAAGAGAGTTTAAACACAAAGAGCAAAAAGGGAGCTTCAAACAGCAAAAGACCCTTGATCAAACATGAAGAAGGTCAAAATAAGGCTATTTACAGTTCGGACCAGAGCCCAAAAATACAAGCACAAGGGCTAAAAAACATGCAAAAATAAGGCCAAAAGAGGGATAAAGAGCAAGTGACAAAAAAACCTCAAACAGTGAAGAGCCCTTCAACAATGTTGAATAAGGGCTCAAAATAAGCCACTTTTCAGTTTATAACCAAGCTCAAAACAGTTTAAAATAGGCCTAAAATACTATGCAAGAAAGAGGCATACAAGAGAGGTAAAAAGCAAGTGGTAGCTGGAGACCTTAAACAAAGGCCCTAAAAAACATGAAAAAGACCTCAAAAATGACTATTTTCAGTTAGGGTCGGAGCCCAAAAATGCTTGCACACAAGTTATAAATGAATCAAGAAAAGGCTAGAAAAAAGGAAGAAGAACTCACCCTTGAAGACCAATAGACCAGCTGCTCTTGAACCAAGAAATGATGCTCCTTGCCTCTGGAAATGACCTCCAATTGCTGGTATGGAGTGGAGAGTGTAGTGCTATGGTTGGTGAAGAACTGGGGTTTTTGAAGCTTGGAAGAGAGGGAGAGGGAGGGGAGAGATATATATAACGGCTCCAACACAATTTTGTAACCTCCCAAAATGTAGTTGGAGCTGCTTTTTATAGGCAAAAGAGTGGAGAAAAAGGGGGGAAATTGAAATTCAAATTTCCCCCAAAATAGGCCTAAAGAGAGATAAAGAGGCAAGTGGTAGCTGCCGGCCTCAAACCGAAGAGAGCCCTTCAACAAATTTGAAGAGGGGCTCAAAAAAAACATTTACAGTTTATGACCAATCCGAAACAGCTCACAAGTAAGCCTAAAATACCATGCAAAATAGGCCTAAAGAGAGTTAAAGCGGAAAGTGATAGTAGGAGACCTCAAACACACAAAGGTCCTTAATAAAACATGAAAAGGAGCTCAAAATATGACTATTTATAGTTTGGGTCGGAGCCCAAAAATGCTTGCAAGAAAGGCTTAGCTATAGAGCAAGATAGGAACAAAAGGAGGGAAAGAAGCTTACCCTTGAAGACAATAACCAGCAGCTTTTGACCAAGAAGAGGAGCTCCTAGCCTCTGGAAAACAGCCTCAAAGTGTTGTAATGGAGGATGAGGTGTATACCAAAAACCGGAGCAAACGGAGGTGGTTAAGCGGTCCCGAACCGAGGCACACGGCCGTCGGCTCCGAAAAACTGGAACCGGGCTCCAAACGGGAAAAATGGCCTACGACCATGAAACGTAGCCTACGGCCACTGAGAGTGATCTACAAGACCTCTCCTCCCTTTGGGAAGAGAAAATAGAGAAAACAGAGCCTGGTTCGCAACCGAGGCAAGACACGAAAGAGCCTGGAAGTCCGCAGGCAAGGCTCGCAGCCGAGACTCTAAAACTTCCGCACGAGCACAATATGCAATATCACCGGGCGCTCAATCGGTGACGTCTGAGTCTTAAGGTCGGTCAAAATGGGTGTCTACAGATAGGTGATGGACATTTTTTGGTCTCATTTTGCATTTATTGAACTTACACAATTGGTTTCACAAGCCATCATGCAATGAAATTGCTTGATTGATGGTTTATGGACCAAATTTTGTCCCTCCTTTCCCTTGAAAAGGAGAGGCAAAGTGTGAAAATAACCCTTGAGAAATACATTGTTTTGCTCTGTTTTGCTCTCTGTTGCAGCAAGGAAGTTCATG
This sequence comes from Camellia japonica, assembly GCA_030407325.1. NCBI lineage: Eukaryota > Viridiplantae > Streptophyta > Magnoliopsida > Ericales > Theaceae > Camellia > Camellia japonica. The sequence continues at coordinate 2,616 of JAPPVO010005382.1, read as the reverse complement.
ACAACAGTAGCCGACATCCACTACTAGTGGCTGACCGACCACCACCAGTAGCCAACCGGCCACCAATGGTAGCCGACCGACCACCATTGGTAGTCGACCGGCCCCTTGTCGGCCATCAGTAAAATTTGCACAGGGTGTTGGTAAGATGGAGCAGAGGTGTTCTGGAAGTGAGCAACATTGTCAATGCTCAAATGTGCAAACAGAGACTTGCAGCAGCAAAACAACGGCTTTTCGGGTGGAAACCGAGCACGTGCATGAGCCTCCCTTGCATTTCAAGCTTATTTAATGCTTAATTATCTAGCTTAAATACATGTTGTAATTAATTAGTTGTAGCTAATTAAGAGTTGTAAATAATTAGTTAGTTTAACTAGTTATTAGATTTCGGTTTGTAATAATTAGTTAACTAGAATAGTTAATTAGTTTAGAGTTTTGTAATAATTAGTTAGCTTAATTAGCGTAGCTAGTTAGCGCTTATTCATTCGAACCCTCCTTCGCGAGGGTGTAATGTTGTAATAAGTGTGCGTGCGTGCGTGTATAACTTCCAACCCCACGTCTTTCTCCCTTTTATTTAATCGTTTTTGATGGTTAGATTAGGGGCATGTTACAATTAACATACCTTATGCTTGCATCCATTTATTTGTATTGCATGCATAGACAAATCATTCAAACTGCATTGCCATTTCAATATCTTATTTGAATACGTGTTTAACCACATGTTATCAAATCGAACCATATGTCATATTAGTAGTCGAGCCTATTAATTACACTTTGAATGTGTTGCATTAGGCATCTTGTATAGTTAGGAATCATGCATAGTTTTCTAACTCATATTTTCCTAGCTTGGAGTACTAGGTGAGTTTTTACGCTTTAGCATACTTGCATGAGTGTGAATGTTGCCATGATTAGCATGCTTGCCATGAGGCTATGTGCTTAAATGCTAAACTGCTCGAATGCCTGTGGATGAAGGCTCGTTGTTTGAATTGGAACGATTCAACGAATGTGCATTTTAAGCCCACTTTGTTGAGTGGCAAATCATGTTTTAAGCCCACTATGTTTGATGGCAAATCCGCAATCTTTAAGCCCATTTGAGGTGGCAAATTCAAACCATTTTCGCAAACAAACATGAGTTGAATTGTTCCAAATTGAGTGAACTAGTCTATACTTGCTTGTGCGCATCACATAGTAATGCTAGTTTAATAACCAAAACAAGAGCACATAATGTTTATAAAAAATCAGATCATGATTAGTAGAGGTCGATCTTTGATCGGGTGAGCGGGGGTGCTCAATTCATGACCTTCCCCTCTCGTACCAAGTTCTCGAGCCGAGGCAACTTTGGTGATGACGAACACGTGGCCTTTGGCACGAGTCATGGGTTTCCTAAATTTCTCCAAAATAAAATATTAGGTGGCGACTCTGTATCTGGCAAAGTAGTCCAATTTTGGCACTTTTTGATTCAAAATCAATTTTCTAAAACGATTTGCTGGATTTAGACTCTTTGGTGATTATCAGTTTCACATTACACTTGTGAGATTAGATTCAGAACCGCTGGAGTCCGAACTGTGGGGCTTTATTTCGAACCTTTCGAAAGGGGGCGCGAAAAAGGCGAGCCATGGTTTCTCTCTTTCGGGTTTTCAACCTTGCGAGCTCTATTTTTCTTTTCTTTTCATTATTTTTTTGTTCTTTTCTTTTTTTGTTTTCATTTCTTTTTTCTTTGTTCTTTTCTCTGCTTTAACTTTTACCTAGGTCGCCCTTCCGGGTTTTCGGTCCAACGAGCCTCTCAAGGATAGAAAAGTTTAACTTGTTCATGTTGATTGGCCGTAGGATCTCTAAGCCATCTGAATCCAAGAGAATGATTGTTTTTTCTGACTAAATAGTCTGTAAGAGCCCAACCAATTGGGGTCTAAATTTGCCCCTTGTGTTGCAGATAGGAACTCAATTGTCCTTTAGCAATGAACTTTCTTCTCTCCGTTTCTCTGATTTGGCTTTCTTGCCAGTCTTCATTGGTTTGCGAAATGACTCATCTTTTGAATCTATGAGCACATCTGACCTTTTTGCCCCTAGTTCAAGGGCTACTTCTGATCTAACTTTGCATGCTTCCTTTGATGACATCTGACCTTCTTGCCCCTAGTTCAAGGGTTGCTTTTGATCCGGCCATACAAGCCTTATATTGTGATTGATCATTGAACATTCTGAGTCAAGGTTCAAGGTTTGAAAGCAAAATGGGTCGAGTCTCGAGATCGAGAGTGATCCCATGCTGTACAATCCCGAGAGCAATCCCATGCATGTCTTCGTAGGACCACGGAAAACATTTTTTGAAATCTTTTAATAAAGAGACTAGTCACTCAGGCTCTTCTGAAGACAATGTAGAACCAATCTGGATCAAACCAGAATCCTTCCCAGTACTCACATTAACAAACATGATCTCATTCATTAAGGGCTTAGCGCGCCTCTCTTCCTCTCAGTTAATCAAATTTTTACAAATCCTGAGGAATTCTTCCCTCTTTGTTTTCATCATAGTGTTAGAAAAGTTTTGAAAAACTTACGTCAATGTAATGATTTCAAGGCACAAAAAAGTAGATGAAATTCTCTGCCGTTTCATTTAGATTTTCTGGCATA